>UZAM01006655.1:58329-69702 GCA_900618415.1 Soboliphyme baturini
GCAACGAGGTAGCAGCAGATTAGGACATCAAGTGGTCTTTTCAAAGGGTATATTCAAGGTTACGGTCAGATTGGTTATGTATTGATCTTGGAGGTAATTTCAATTTCCGACTTAGGCTGCCTCTGTCGAAAAGGATCCCGTGAAGTCATATCGGACTTGTTATGATGTCGGCTCTATACTGCCTGGAGTACAGATACCTAAGAAAGCCTAGGTGTCCACTTACTGCTTTTTCAGATTGAAAAGTCATAACTGCAATGGTTTGCGATGGTTTGGGCACGTGTTGCGAATGCCTTCAGAAAGGAGGGCAAAGTAAATATTTCTTGCCCAGCCGACCGGCACAAGACGACCCCGAGGACGGCCAAGAATTAGATGAGGTAAGTGTGAGGAAGGACTCTGTTCCCGACTCAGTTATGTTTTTATGCTGAAGCTCAAACGTGTGTGTCTCTGCGATCAAAAGGAAAGCCAGCGATCATCGAAACTAACTGACTGACAGAGGTAATCTGAAGTCCGGTTCGAATCAGAGGATATCATTTCGCTGTGTAAGTGGTATAAAAAGTGAATTCTCAGTTCAAGTATGGTGTTTACAGTTTTATCCCTCCTTGGTTGTCTGTGGTGATCCGAATCCAGTTAATCCTTTTTTCAAACTTTCAAATTGAGTCAATGTAGAACGACAGTATTCGTAAGTGTCATTGTCTCTGTAGTCACTGTCATCTCATTCTGTATACAGCGCAGTTCAGTATTTGACATTATTACCATGCCAACAAGTTTTCTATTCTGAGACGGGCAAATGAAAAATTAAATTCAGATGTTCAAGCGTCTATGAAGCCAAGAGGAAGGGTTAACATCTAGCATCATTATATTTTTATTCGTTAATCGTAACTTCTGGAGCAAATAATTATTTACATAAACTTCGCAGTTATTCTAGAAATAAGTTACCAAGTATTTGGCTTAGAAATGAACATACAGGAGACCTAACAGTCTACAACTGTATTTTCTTAAGATATGCTGTGGTACTAGTTGTCTCTTTTATTCTGGCAATTGTTGTCATCTATCCACAAGCTGATATCATAAATAAAGAACAGAAAGTTCCAAGGGACTGTATACCACCGAAAATGGAGCTAGTCAGTTCATAGTCTGCAGAGAAGCTTAATGCAGTTTGTACAGTCCCACTTTCGAATGCCGTTGCTGCACTGAGCTAGTGCTGTTTCTTTATATTAGTTATTAGTTTTTTCATAGATGTTGCCATATCCACTTGAGGCTGAGAGACCATAAGCAGTAGAGTTGTGCAGGGTGATATTTACCAGGAGCTGATTATCATCAGCCATTTCGACCCACGACTGGACGAAGGCCTCTCCAAGACTTGCCACGAACATCCGCCTCCTGAGATTCTCGCCCATTTCGATTCAACAAACTTCTTCAATGCATTCTGTCATTGATCTTGAGGTCTTCCTATCGACCGTCTACTCCCTCCTTTGTAACACAGTCTAGTGTGTCACTGGTCAGTCCCTTTTGCAACGTATCCTGTCCATTGCCACGTCAACTTTTTCGCGCTTGCACTGACGTAGATGACCCTTGTTTTTAGGCTCTTACCCATTCATTTGTCCTCCAGTTTTTCCGTGCTATTTCCAACATATGCAGTTCCATGCTATTAGCTTGTCTTAATCAAACCTCTCTCGCTCATTATATCAAACTTTGCCGGACAGAGAAGGAAAACAAATTTCCATAACAGACCAGGAGTTCTCTCTAACTCATGATTCCAGCAAACATATTGGCTGTGGGTTCACGATGTTTGAATCAGCTTCGCAGATGTGGTGAGAAGGAGTTCCTACGGCTTGCGGTGAAGCCGTACGGGCAGTTTCTCCAGCAACTGCAGGAATTCATTACGGTGATACAATAGCCTAGGAATAGTATAAATGATCGTTGGAAGGTTTCAGTTCTGCAACGATGTTTACGAAGTTGACAACTAGAACCTCATAGGATAAACTTTCCGCTGATCATCATAATACAAGCCATATCAGAATCGACGCCTCGTTTCATAAAGCTTTGAAATGTGAGTTCCAAGGGTACGCGTTGACTCCTTGAGTGCATGAGATTACGGTGCCAAAGATAAGCTGAAATTCCTTCAATTTTCCAGTCATTATCATCGTCCATTCAAAGAGTAGTCGACGCCATACACAATCCTACGATGCCACCACTTCTCCCGGTACTTCACTTGGACAACGACTAAGTCCGAGCTTGCGATTGGTGAAAGGTGAAGCTAATTCTTTATGAGACCATTATGATTATTGCGAATCATAATCGATAATACCGAGCCATGGGACTCGAGGGAACTTGCCCTCGCGACCTTATGCACTTGAGGAACGTCTCCGTACAATGACATGTCTCCAACGGTCATGTCTGTCGACGAACAGCTGTCTTTTTAGAAGGACTCAACAATAGGGCCCTTGAAGGCATTTCAGATCAGTGGCAAAACGCTGACATAATTACCACGATTTTGATGACCGGCGCATGCGCACATCAAAGCGGCCGCTTCCTTGACACCGATCCGTCATGCACACGTGCCGGCAATTTGTTGTGTATTGCAAATTCGATTATTTTTTAACGCTAATAAACGTTAAGAATTTTTTGCACAATGATTGCCAGCTTAGCGATAGGTCGCTGCTCGGATGCGCGTTCAAAACATGAACCAACTTCACACAACGGCACCAGAAGATGGATGCGAGGGTGGTCCACAGGACGAGTGCTAAATGGTAGCAAAATCGCGAAAGCCACCGAGGTATTGCCGTCGCACTACAGGCAGTGCGAAAAGAGTACCGACGAGTCTAGTGACCGAGCCAAATTACGGTCAAGATTTAGAGCCCAGCTTGGAGATCTTTATCCAAGCAGTAAATCGATCGAATGATCGAGACTGGTCGCCATTCGAAGAGCCAGTTTTAGCCCTGAATTCCTCTATGCGCTGTTTTGAACGAAAAAGTTACCTATAAGGCTGGTGACCCTTAGACTATGCAGTAATATCACTTTCAAAGACCGCAGAGGAGCAAAATTTTCTCGCCTTACTCTCCGTCACCATTTAAGAAACTTTTAAGCCGCCCGACGGTTACAATCGATGTCGAAACGCTGAAACCTCTTGTCCCCCCTTGATTTAGCGAGGCGCCGGTTGAGGCTTGCTGAGTGAATCAACCTTGAAGCTGAGACGATGGTAAGAACCTTGCATATCGAATACTACAAAACGTCTTCTGAAGATATGAGCATGGTTTCGTACACTTGATTGATTATCGACGGATTTTGTGCGTATCAGGACTTCGTTCATTCACAGCCTCGTCCACTGCTTAGAATGGATGTCGAAAGAATTTATCCCTGTTCTTTTCAGCGATAATTTCATATGCCAATCCCGGAAAACTCAGCAGACCCTATGTCGAAATATAAGCAGGTCACTAGGCTTTAGTACTCGTTACCTCAATATCTAACCCTGTTAAGATTCATGTCGTAGCGTCGGGCTAGATAAACGTCTGGGAGGAATACTCTCCACCGCACTTCGTTTCGCTGCTTGATCTTATGCTTTGGTTATTACTGCCTATCCGCAATGTAGGTGAGAGGCTAAATATGTAGAGAATTATTAACGATGATCAAATGAACAAAATTTCACAGTACACTGCATCGCCTACTTGTTCTCATATGTTCATGAGGCTATGGTTTAATGGTATTTGAGTGCGTGCAGTCTTACAAGCAGTTTGCATTATGTTAACGATAAAGCCACGCCTTCTGCATTATTTTTAATATTTTAGAAATCGTTACCCATTATACGCGCTCGTAAATAATAAAATATGCATTCATATGTGAAATATGTCAATATGTTAATATGTCTCCAAACCGAGCCTCACGTCAAGCCGTATCGTCCGTTTGTTCTAAGATGCGAAACTGTGTACGCAATGCAATATTTCACTCCATGAACCTATATTTCTTATTTTTTATGAAAACAAGAATTATTGCCCCACGAAACATCATCAATGACGATTAAGCAATTATAGTTGCAAATAAAATGATTCATGATGCACATATCTCTGGTGTTCGAATGAAGCCTGCTAGGACTCTTATGCTTCTCCAAGTAAAGGGACAGACAAAACATTGCAAATTATGTTTTGGATATGTAAAATACATATTTGCATAATTACTACATCTAAGGACATTGTAGCAGTGATTTACCTTTTAAAACTACCGGCTCGATTGCTGCATGGTATAAACGTTTTTTAATATTACCTTTTTATTTAATTACTTGCTAATTCCTTCAAGTAAGGAATTCGTGCACGTTGCTTGGGCGCAACCAGCTGACCAACACAAAGCAAGTGGCTGCCCTGACCGGCGAATGAATACCTTGATACTCTGGTATTAGGCATACGGTCATACTGCATGATGGGTGCATATTACAGCTAGAATTCGCACTGCTCATCTGACAGCAGCGGAGGCGTGTCCCGTAAACGAAAAATATAGCCATTTACATTCGGATGACCAGCAACACGATCAAAGAGTCATACCTCGCTACAGAAACGCAGTTGATGCAACTTATCGTGGCTGAAGAATCCACTGCCTCATGATAGCACTTTTTACCGTTGCTTACTTCCATATACTAGGAAACGGTCTTCGTCGACAATCTGTTTCACAAAACAGATGTTCGGCGGCTGTTTTGAGGTAAAGCGGTGAAATTGAAAAAGGCACCAAGAATCATGTAAAACCTGATCTCCGATCGTTCATGAAAAAAGCCCCTTCTTCGAAGGTGGCCGCAGTAAGTAAATAAGTGAATGACAATGGAGGGATTTTCCGATGAGCAGAACAATTACAGTGACCCAGGTTATGTAACTTGCTCAACAGAGTTAAGCATCTGTGCAGCATATGTTGTTTTGGCTGTGAAAGAAATAGGTGGATGACCTTACTCGTTGCCGGGGTCATTTTCACCAGCACGCTTCTTCGAAAAGAAAATACGACAGAGATATAACAGTGTAAAACATCTGGTTTCCCATGTCAACTTCTGTCCTTCGTTTAGATAAATGAAATTATGAATAAATCAATCATGGCTTTTATGTCAAATACGGACCATAGCCCTAATATCCTTTCATCGCCATGTGTTGACAGAACATTTTTCCACCTAGATGGATTGCATCAACATCCAGATGAGACTTGTCATCCTCTGATTATCATCCCCTCGTTAGTCGGTGGCCCCACTGCATATTACAGGTTTTCACTACATCGTAGCGGCTAGGGAGAATAAATTCCACCGTAATCTGCTCTTAAATGCGATCCATATCTACCATTATTGGTATGAAATCGCTGTTCGTCTGAACTGCTTAAAGAACAGACGATGAGTTCGGATATTCAAAGAGCGTGTTTAAAATGCCTACCCGTCAAAGTTCATATTTGAAAGACGAATAACTGTTGAGAGCGATGTCATGTTGAAATATGTCCTTAAAAAACTAATCGACGTAAGAATCAACACTGACTGCATTTCTGAGGAAAATAACCATACAATGGAAAAGACGTGAGAAAGTGCACATCGCCTAGCAGATGTGCAGGGGGCAAATGATTTGAACCTGGGGGCATTCATCACATTCTGATAGCACTGAGCAACTCCTTCACCTGGTCGATCCTCACCTGATTCGAACTCAGTTATTTCGCTAGCCGAACCGAACTTATTGGGTCATTAGACAGTCGGAGTCAGAATTCAGAGATCCAGGATTCGATCCCTGGTGGGATCACTTGTGTCTATTCCTTCCGGACTGACAAATGAGTGCCACTCTCTGGAAAGGAAACGGAGACCATACACTATGCGTGCGTAATGCACATGGCTGACGCATGGAAATGGAAATCAGCGACCCATCATCGCTATTAACCAGATGAAAAGAAGGCTGACCAAAGTAGCCCCTTCACGAGAGTATTAATAAGACTCACCATCCAACGATTACAAAATTTCTTTCTTTTCCTTTTCTACTTCATTAACGATTTTTCCATATTCCGAACATAAGTCAGGAAAGAACGAGTCTGGGCATCTAATCGCTCACAGAACAGCGTAAAAATTGTAAAATGGACTGATAATACCTCAGCACAATGTTAATAATCCAATTTGCAAAACAAAAACAACTACCTAAAACTTCATAAAATTTCAATTTAAACTGTGCAAGATACATATGGCTGCACGGTGAGCAAATTTTTACGTTTTAGCAAGGATCGACTAGGTTAACATTAATCACTGCTGTGCAAAACACTCAGTGTTTACAATATGGCTTGCAAAATTCATGGCGATTCAGTGAAAGCATATTGAAAGACGACTCTAATGGTAGTAGGCACAGATCAGGTAGTCGGAAAAACTACCCAGTGATTATGATGAATATTGTTACTGTTACCCAAAATATTTCCTGTCATTAAATAACGTCTTTCGATTATTTTTATGCCTATTTTTAAGTTTCAAATACCTTATCATCTTTCAAACACCTAAAGATGTTCAGGTGGCATTTCGATCTAAACGATGGTCATAATGGAGCAGAGCTAATAAGCAGTCAATAATATTACAATTCAGTATCAATATTTCAGTATCTAGGCATGACGAATCTGAGCTAAGCAAATCAAGGCAAAATCGAAAGACCTCGGTCAGAAAGAACAAATATTGACTAGTCTCAAGTTTAGCAACAACGAATTGTTAAAAATATAAAGGGCAAACTTAACGATCGCCAGCCACGCATCGACGTCCGAGTCTGGGGTACATATCCGTATATGACGTCATCGGTACGGTGGAAATTCACCGTTTTTCTATGGCTATTCTTCCGGTGAGATGGCGGACGAATCGCGCAGCTGCCAGCAACGCGGACGGCAGCTGCCGGGGTCCGGCAAGGGCCACTCGTTCAGCAGTCGGTCGAGTGGACGCGCCGTCGTGCAAATCAGCGATTTTTGCTCCCCGGCTTATAATTTAATATGTCAAACGGCAATCAGCGATGAATTGTGCCAACGTTGGCGGTGGCGTTGCCAGATCGAGAATCGTTTTCGAGGAACGGCAGAAATTCGTGAAATCACGCGCCATCATTTACCAGGAGAATGGTCGAACTCCGCTGGCTGGCAAGTGACGGCCGGAGGCATAATCACATTGACCAGTGGCCTAGTGGCCGCTGTCCAGCTGATTCAATTTCGACTTGTTTGCTCAACTGCTACCCGGGACGCGCTGCCGCAGAAAAGGCCGAAAGTGCTTATGTATGCTGAGCACTATTACACACCACCGCTAGGGGCCATCACACTGACAACCGGGACGGCGAAGAGTGAAAAAACAACAATCGATAGATATATTTAAACCTCGCTGTCCTTTGGCTTCAATGAATACCGCCGCCACGTGTCATTAATGACACACTTGTAGCGTTATCGCCCTTTTGCCGGGAACAGTCAAATAATTAATGGCTCACGGGCAGCGCACGGCCAGTGGTCAGTAGCAACAGCCACCATAAGAGGTAAAGGGCAATTATTTGCCAAACTAAAAAACGACGGCAGCGATTACACATATTCATCGAGGCAGGGTGATTCAGTTGTGTGCACAATTAGCATATCTGTAGGCAAGAGCCGATGATCAAATATTATAACTACTCTTATAATATAGTAGTTTTTAGCGCCAGTTATCACACAGGACACTTGGTATCTCATATTTTGAACAGGTGAACGAAAGTTACACACATTTTTACATAATGATCTCCCGAAGGTGCTAAAGGGTTAAAAATGTTGTTGATAAAAAAATTGCAAATATGTCGAATTTTGCAATTAAAGAATCGTTTTTGGGGAATTTCTTAGATTTTGAAACCAAGAAGTAAAACTTTGATAAAATGGTGAGGAAAACGAGTGCAGGATCGATTTAGAGATTGATGAAAGGTTTATGAACCCGATCAGCCCATTGTATTACGTTGCATGGAATACACTACTTGTTTCCGTACATTCTGCAAAATTTTTACGAAACGTCTTGGTCATGGCTTCTGTTTCAAAACCTCACCAAAGCGCTGAAATAAGAATTTAAAGACCCATCGTGCTCAAAGCTATCTTTAATCTACCAACTCCGCCATTTCCGGTCACGAGCCCGGATCAGTGAGGATAGTTTGGGACTGTGGCGAACTCCTATGTAAAACAGAGCCATTCCTCCCTCATGGTATCGCGAGAGTGAACGCATTCAGTCGCAATACGTGCCAATCCATCGATTCCTTCTGTGAGAAACTGCACCGGTATTTAAATGACAAGACATGGTAGAAACGGAAGGGTGGCAAAATACTTCGAAAAGAACACTCGCCAAAAGCCTATATTTTCCCGTGATAATTTCCTATGATAGCAGGGCCATTCTTCTGAAGCATCATATTCCTATGGCGAATCATGCAATGTCGCTTTTAAGCTTTTAAGAGCGACTTGCGTCACTCTTTTCATGACACTTGACAACCTCACACAGACAATTAGAACATCCTCGATTTGGAAGACGTTCTTTCTCACAACTTTGATCGTTCCAGGAGACCCTGCTCTGCCTGATGCGGTCCATTTTCGCATAGCTTATTTTGCCGTTTTATATTTTTCGTTCTTTATATCTAGGTTTCAGCAACTCATCGTATTCCATGGGTTTAGTTGAGTAAATTTCGCTGACTGGCTGATTCAGTAAATGTCTTGCTTGTATAAGTGATCACTGATGAAAAATTATTTTTGATAACCAACGCTTTAAGTTCTAAAAGACAAACACAGACTCTTAATGATAACAGATAAGAAAGAGATAGTTAGAAAGCTGCAAAAATATATTTAATAAATGAAGCTCTTGGAATCCACAACAATGTTCCTTCTTCAGCACAAATTAGCGAGGTATAGGAAATAATTAATGTAACGCTTTTGCTACTCATCGTACACCCTAGTTTTCAGCACCAAGCGGAGAATGGAATCCGATAACCGTACAGGTACACGAAACCTGACTGTTGAAGATAAGATGTTCAAAATGAAAATCACAAAATGAAGCCGTTTATCATCTTAATGCACAGGCGGATATGAAAATCTCCAATGGTATTTCACGCTTATCTTTCAACAAAGTCTAAGGGTGTTTCTTCGCTGTTGCTCTGTGCAAAGGGCTCATAGAATATCGATGACGACAAAAACAAAAAATGCCGGAGAAGAACTTTGAAATAATAATTCTTGGGCTTCGGCATCGCTTTCTGTTTTGTCATCCTTTCATTGTGTACGTTTAATTTACAATGCAATTTTATTTTTTACCTCAGTATCTCGTAACACGTTTTCAGTCAAACCACGGAACTTGTACCGTTTTGCTCGCTTCCAAATGAACAACTACACCAAGTGTGCCGTTTCCTACGTATTGTTTGCTGCCATTTTGAGATGCAAGATCATGGCGGATTTTGCCCTAGATTCACAGTGATTGTGCTCTCTGTCATCCCTGATGCCATTATAAACTGTTTATATGATAAAAATCTGATCTGGATACGGTTTTAGATTTAAGAAAAATTTATTCAGGTCCCACGTCCATTGGAAACGTCCTTGAACGCAGACCCACTACTTACTGCTGATTCATTGAACACTGCTTTAAACGTCCATAGACACGTTTTACACGCCTGCGTGGATAAAATTCCTTTGCTTTGCGTGTTATTGAAAATATTTCACAACTTTCACATCACTTGACATTTTCTTATCACTTGTATAAGCCTTGGGTCAGGAAGTGTTAACGACATATCTGAAACCGTGGTTGAACAGTGTACAGCAACGTCAGCGTCGATGCATAACGAGGATTACACAGGACCACCATGTTAGGAATGACTATTCTCTTCTGCTTGCAAGTGATCTAGGCCGACATGGAGATTAAGAAAATAAGGTTGCTGTTAGACAAGTTGGCTTTGTATAAACCGGTCGCTCTGACTCGCTGTCCACACTGAAGTGCGCTTGACATCGATTCCGGGGTCAGCATGGAACATGGATGACGACCTTAGAGAGAGAATCGGCATAAGGAAGGAACTGCTCCTTCTACGACTCACTAACTGTGAATTTTTGGCAAAATGTTGAAAGCCTGCAAATGCAAGGAGCATCACAAAAAAGAGACGTTCTGTTTGTGGTAACGGCTCAAAGTGATGATCTCAACCAACAAATACGTTCTAAAAAGCGATAACCACCGAAGCAAAGGAATTTTCGTAATTTGACATTCCGTTATGAAGACCTTCCTCATGCTGTTTGTTCCATCAGAAACTTTCGACCTGCGTGCGCGTCTCCGGAAGCAATAACTAGCAGGCAGTCAATCATGCCTTAGAAATAGCCTCAAATAACTCAAAAATGTCCCAGCATTTGAGACAGGGACGCAACCGGTGTCGACGGCCTTCTTCGATCATTTGGTAGAAAGGTCGCAGGTGGGAGGCCGCTGTTCGGCGAGCGTCGGAAACGGCGGTAGCAATTAAAAAGGAAAACATAAATTAGCGACGACATAAGTGACAAGCAATCAGAGGACAGTCGTGTTATGTACACTCGGATCGATCGTGCCAGCTGACGGCGAGGACGATGACGACAGCAGATGAGAAACTGTTCATTGTTTCCACATTCACCTCTGTCACCTTGGCGCACAAACCGGCATGTTCAGAGGTCATTACCGAGTTGCAGTTTCTCACACCTCTCATTAGCCGTTTCGTGGCTCGCTGTATACTTTCAGGCGTTAGGTCAGATTCACCTAAGACTAAGACTGCCTGTAAAAACACAGAAATGCCCATTAGTGAATGCGCCATTAGAGACCATAACTGAAAACAAATTAGGGGGTCAGCGCAATATTCGAATACCCCGTAAAGAAGCGTCCCAGGAGAATTTTAGCGGATAAAAGAGGCACAGGTTCGATCATATTGAATATGTACCTATGGAACAGTATGTGTCAGCATGACAGAAGTCATGTGTCATTTGGCATTTCTTCATCGTTCGCCGTCTTCTTTCGTTCTTGACTATGCATATTCTTGCAATGATTAGTTTCTGAGTCTCTTTCACTTACCTCCATGACGAAGCTTTTCACTTCTGACTAAGTAATGAACTCCATGCGCGGTAGCATGGCTGGTTGGATTCATAAAAAGTAAATATTTGCTTCTGGCAGCTCATTGGGCGAATTTTGAAAAATCTTTTATTTGTATACTACATGTTTACTGATCAGGTCAGCTGTCAGGTTGAAGACCACGACGTGTTAAGAAACCAGCCAAATGTGCTGTTCGTTCTGACCAAGAAGAAAAGTTCGCTTCAAAAATAAATGTGAATGAATTATTGAATGGCTAGAAGACGAAGGCATGAAGAAATAGGCGGACAGGTGAATTAACAAACGGATAAATGAATGAACTCAGAAGCTCCTTTAATTCAGTA
>UZAM01006656.1:13183-30706 GCA_900618415.1 Soboliphyme baturini
CTGATATCAGGCCGAACACGGAGCTGAAGGTACCCAGCCATTACTTCACAAGTCTTGATCACGCAAATGATATCATACAACTAAGTGATTCCAGTGGTGACCAAGGGCTACTAACAGAGGCGGTTTAAACTGTCGCTGAAACAACAGGCTTTACACTCAATCGTCAGAAAAAGCGGCAGTGACGAGGAAGGCAGAAAGAACAGAAGTGACGAATCTCTTCGCATGGAGAAAGATTCGAAGCGACCACTACAAATACCTTAGCTTCATAGTTGAGAACAACATTCACTGCGACATGAGGGTGAATGAATGAACTGCTTCAGTAGCAGCTACATTTGGATGCTCAGATAAGATCTGGTGTCATCATAGCACCCTGGTTAAAGGGAAGATCTTCCCCTCATCTGTCACTTCGATCTTACTTTACAACTTTCGTGGAAACACATGAGAGTCATCTAAACGACTTTCAACAATTCTGTCTGCGTCACATCCTCAATGTTCGTTGGTTCCACTGAACAACGAACCAAGAGATAAAAGCCAGAGACAAACTACGGTAATTAGTATCACTGCTCCAGGAGCGACTCCGCCGGTTATCCAGCGGACATCATTAAATTACGTACTACCGACATGCTATCGAGCCTCGTTGGCGATGACACATACACACGGACTGATGTTGTCAGCCTATTATTAATAACCTGATGATTGTTCCATTGTCTGTGGAACAGAAGACCTGGGCAAAGTCTGTTTGATATTGCGGTCCACGCAACCCGAAAAGATAAGCTGACTTTCAAAACGAATGTAAAACACGTAGGCCACTTAATTATTAAAACAGATGCAGCAACATAAAACTGATAACTGTACCTTGACGATTATGGAGCAAATTAATTATTTATCCAGCCTTAAATATAAAAACTGCGTAGAGGATGTCCTTAATACCTTTATACCGCAACGCGTAAATCAAACCTTTCCATCAGCCGGATGCAAGATTTAAATACATGCAATGGTATCAATTACTCCACTCCTTCGTTTAATTCGTGATCTGTTATTGCTTGTGTACGGGCTATTATCGACTAACATAAACTTTGCTGAAATTAAGTCAGTTGTGCCACCCCTTGAAGCAAATCATTGCGAAAGACCACGAATCAATCTGATACCATACTGCAGCACAAAAATTAGCAAGCACGGCAAATGCCACAGATAAAGAAAATATACTTCAGAGTGGTTGAAACAAACGGAACTGGTTTTCGTGGCGTTCGACGTGGCACCGATGAAGATCTCGATCCGTTAATCTAAAACACGGTGCTTTTAATCACTGAGCATGAAGTCTTTCCAATTTCAGCTACTTATGAAACGTAAGAAATCGCTTTCAAGCATTCATTAATTAACACAATAAGTTAGCATGTAAATTTAAACCAATGCGATTCGATCGTGCAGAAAAACCAGCAGAAGAAACGTCACTGTTTTGAATGCCATTCAAATTCACTCACATTTTATTATTTTGTAGTAAATCAGTTCAAACCAAGATGTGTGGGAAAGAAGCCTGAAACCAAGCGTTGATTGCAACAAAACTGTACGTAATTCAGTCATGAATAAGGCACGACTATCGCGCCGTAATGGATATTAACGCCACAGTAGTAACGACGAGGAAAAGAGCGATATAAATGAAGTTTCGTGAATGCAAAGACCGGCATCGAAATGATTACAAAATTTTTTCTTTTGACTCGGGTCAGATAATTCATAAACGACTGCTCCTGGTTAAAGGCAGTAGAATCTGTTTTGGCCAGGGTTATACCCTGTGTATTACACAGGATAATCAGCTATCAGGTAGGTCACGATTAAATGCAGTCACAAAAAGCGCTCGCACGAGAAAGCACGGCTGTACCGATCCTCAATTCTGGTATGAAAATACCAGAATACCTCGTTACCCTTGTCATTCGCAAGCAAACGACGAGCAAACCGTTTCTATACTAGTTTCACCGAAGCAATGTGGAGTAAATTCGCTGCTCATGGAAATTCATGGAAGACAATATTCAGCATGCTGTGCATTCGAAGCCGGCACCTTCGCAGTTCGAAGATGACTGCTTTCCCACTCTGCCACCACGCCCAATATTCTAATGAAAACGAAAGGTACAAGCAGTACGAAAGGTATAATGCTCTTTCTTGTTTTTAGTGCCCAAAATTAAACAGCTGAGATACCATCCTATGCCACGAAAGTATAACTCCATTCCTAATTATATCAGACAAGCTTTATTTCTTTACTACCAACTTATTTCGTATTAACTTACTTAAATCGCAATGTACAAGTCCTATACGAAAATTGCTAACTTGCGAATCAGTGATGCATCTCAGTTTCATGTTGGTCGTAATTCTCACCTTGCGCCAATTACAAGAGCAAAACGTCATTAAATTTTGTAGTTGCACTGTTAACATGTCAATATTTTTGCTACCGAGTACTAATTACTGTATGGTAGAATAAATTCCTCTTTGAACCCAAATCCGATTCTACTTTGTTTATTCATGCCACATGCTGGCTTTTGATCGACATCTGGCCTGTTACGGCTCCTACACGAGAAGATCATGGGATAAAAGAGGGGGAAAGGTTCATTCTCAAACAGTTCGTCTACCAGGGCCAACCTCCTCTTAATTTCTACATCTACTGAGGTCACCTAAGCCCGGAAAAGAACAAAGTCATTCATTACATGAGATTCTGCCACTCAAAACTCATTATGCCAAGGCCGCTGCATGCAGTTCAACCGTCATTTTCAGCCTTTCGCTAAAATAACGGTCTCCATACCGTGTGACAGCAATGGGCTGACTTAGACAAAGTACAAATGGACTCTTGCGAAACGGGATACTGACTTTTTAACTAAAGCAGTGGAAAAGTTACAAAAAAACACTGGAAGCAAAGATCATACTTCTATTTAAATACCGCTGACGGAACGGTTGATGCCGATGATGCCAACAAAGTGATTAAGTCGGCTGGTTAATCTTATGTCTCGTTTCACCCCTTCGCTCCATTTGCAAATCGGTCAGATACGTTCATAGTAACTTCTGACTTGGAAGTCAAGGAAGAGACCGACTTTCGCAGCGGCGTGGTCAACAGAAGCCTTCAGGTGATAAAGCCCACTTTCCATACTACTCACTAGACATTAACAGTGACACGATTCCCGCATATATCTCTTACAAAATGGAAAGAGTAATAAGATATTTCATAGCAATTCCAGACTGTCCGTATCGTTGGATGACACAGTGAAATGCAGATGCAGTTAAAAATTGAAGGAAGCGATAAGCTAAGGCGACAAAACAGTCAACACTACTGACTTCACAAAGAACGAACACTCTGAGAGAATTACCTATTGCGAAAGTCTGTCTAATTTGTGTTGTCTCTCATCAGCTGCCTACTTTAAGCTTATCAGGGTGGTGAAGAAGAACAACTTCCCAGAATTTGACTGTAATGCGATACTACGAGAGTCTATTCAGCTGATTCTCCATTTCATCTGCATATAGGGACAGTAATTCTGCGCTTCATTTATAGTGGGAAACGAGAACTACACTTGTCAAAGAGGACGTGAACTTTTAATGCAGTTTCGGTTCCTCCAGATCTGATCAATCACTGCTAGATTCGATTAGATACACATCACAGGCTTTCTTCGCCTTGAGATATAGCAGGGCATTTAAAACTGCCAGTTATTTTCTGCGGATATGCACTAACCTGAGGTGATGGCGGAAGACTAACTTCTGAAGAGCAACTCTGAAGAAAGCTGTGGAAGTGCTGGCCATTATCAGCGCATCTTTAGACGCATCATTTTTAAGTGCATTAAGTAATTCATGCGTTCAGAGGATGCGTCGAGATCTGTGCTAGCCGGAAAATGACTAAATCCATGGAACACTGCCGTTTCTGGTTACCTTAAAGATCTGACTATTTCCTCCAGTAATGGCTCTCTGTTCCGTCGGCAGCTGTGATTGACAGCACGGCTGAGACGAAAATGTAACGCCGTTAATATGCAGTAAGGTAATAGTGTTGCAAGCACTTAGAACGAATCCCTGCATGCTAAGCGGTAATGAAGTAGAGACAGCCTTCTCAGCTCCTGACCTACGTTTTCGCCTCAGAAATAACATGCTATTTGAAGTCCTTGTTACATTCATGAATTTAGTCAATTCTCAACTGGGCACTGATTAGACTTTGAAACATTCAGTCTTCTTAATTAGCAGACCGATTAGAATTTGCCATGCTTTAACCTGTCAACAATGAGAAACTGGTAAGTTTCAGCCTAACGACGTCGATGCCAAATAGCCATTTTGTGGGTTTCCTAAGTTTTCAAAGCGGAGATAAGAAGCATGCTGAGATGAGACGCCGCCATGTTAAACACAATTAACACAGAACGGAAATGCACAAACGGGTGAATTTTGCTCAGACAAACGATGAAAGTTATTTTCCACCGACAAGAATGAACCGCCGTTTGTTGAAGAATGACCGAAAGCATTCGAGCATCCGGTAAGCAGAACCGAATAATTACTCGCGGTACTGAAGAAAGACGCTTGATTATTTCTTAGTTTTTGAGAAAGGAACACAGTGCTGGGTTCCAAAAAATCAACCATGTTGCTAGATTAAAAATCCGCTTTAGCGTCGAACTACTTCATTCAAAAGCCATTCATTATTTAATAGGCTGTACCTTTATAATTTTCTAGCTGAAAATTTGACTCATTTTGCAGGTCTAATCAAACAGTGACACAGTACAAATGAAAACGCGATTTCAGGTCCCTGATGCTCTCTAGGAAACTCTACAATAAACACAGCCAGACAAACTGCCAAATTTAGCAACTGATGACCGAAGGGCTCTAATATACGCACCTTTCGCAAAGCGTCGCAGCACATCACCACGATATCCGTCAAGGTCTCGAACGTGAGAGAATGCTGATCTTCAGAAGATGGTTCAATAATCACGAACGGTCTGCACGCAGCATGATCAAAATTCTAAAAAAAAAATTTACCCCAACAGTTACAAACGCACAAAAGCAACAGTGCATGCTCTGCCGCACTTCCAGGGTGAACATGGCATGAGACTACCGGCATAAAGTGTTGCGTTTCACGGTAGACTTGTTTCATTAGCATTGTGAAACTGAGTGACAGTACCACGTCGAAGTAGGACAGAATGCACTCAAGAAACAGCTGACCAGGATGGCCGCAAGTCCATCCACAGGAGAAGAGACTAATATTCGTTTATCAGTCAAAGACGTGAGATGTTACAGTTTTCAGCATCCGGAAGCACTCTCATAGTTTCGTACGCCGCGATACATTCGTGAAAAGTGACAGCTCTTTCCGATCGTGATCGAAGTTAGTCTCAATGAAATCTGACAAAGATAGTCAGTGTGTCAAAAGAACTTGACCATGCAGTCAACCGAATTGACTTGCAGTTGATTCATTAATTCATTGCATGGCTTGGCGATATAATTAACTCAGTGAGCGAAACCTATAGCGGCTTGCACACGAAGGAGCTGGCATCTCGGAAATCAGCGAATTGCACTAAATGATTCCCTGAAACATGACGTAAACACTGTCCAATTAAAAGTAGGTCGAGTATGTGGAGGACCATATTTGAGAAATGTTCATAAAATTAGAACAATGTAGTGAAAACTGAATCGTTTATAAGTGCATGGTGTGGTAGTGAATTAAAACTTCTGGTTTGCTTGAAAAATCCGCTACTGAAAAAAAAACAATTCGCTATCTGTAATATAGAATCCTATTAATTTTAAGCATATTCTTTAGCGAACAATCTTTCAATTGCTATTCAATGAGAATTATATAGTAAAGTTTACTGATAGCAACTTTTCCCCATTTAAACATAACAGCTGCGGTGTCTGCACATGTGAACTGGATGTTAGAGGAAAGATTCTCATGGCAGACTTTTTTGGCAGGGCCACAAGCGGTCAAGAGGCGACTAAGAAAGTAGTGATTCGACAGGGTTTTAAGAGCCTTTAAATCTAAGCCATGAAGTTCGTCCAACTGGGGTAAAATTGAAACACAGCTGGTACCTTCGCAACGGAAATACAATAGCGGTTTTAGAAAGCGCATGAATGCACGTTTACGTGGACGGCAGTAAATAAATGTTTATCATCCCAACTAACCACAAAATCTGAATTCTGACACGAACAACGAAATTTTGTAATTAAATTTTTGAAGTAATTTTTAAAAGCTATTCACTTCATACAATTTAATTCGCGATCGTCCATGCCAAGTTAAGTCTTTGGTTTCAAAAGTACAAACAAACTACAACTGTGTGATACACAGTTCAAACTTTCAAAATTACTGGAACAACGTATAGCAGAATAAGCATAATCCAAGCCTCAATCAATAAGTTAAAATCATTTCGAGTCACTCCAAACCATTACAGACTGCTCAAATACCACAAAACTTGCCAAATTTTAACCGGTGAGTGATTTTTGAATCTCAGAGAAGATATCGTCGATGATAATAAGTTGCCGCGCCATCTGTCCTAAAGGAGATGAAATAAAAGCTTCATCAAACATTCACACAATCTGTTTTACTCTAAATGCAACAGTAACGTAATATACATGTATAAGTTCTAACAAACTTAACGCGTTATTGTAAAATTAAGAGAATTGCCCGTGGACTGTTTCTACAATTTACCACTGTGGGATGTGTTCAATTGGAAAAAATGGAAATATCGACATTTAGGGGACAAAGACTCAGCTGCCAATTTTGAGAAGGCGGATGATCACGGATGACGGATGAAGACGATCAGCAGTTCAAACCCAGCACCCGAAACGAAGCAAAATATCTTTCTGCCTCAAGTAAAACAATTATGTAAAAGGAGCACCGGACTCATAAAGTACCCGACACAGGAAAAACGGGTACCCTAACTCAGCGAAAGAAACTGAGCGAACAGGTAATAAATATTCAGCGCTGCGATAATGTCAACCGCAACAAAAGTTTCGAACTCTGTACGAAGGAATCGATGAGCCGCATTGAGCGTGCTGTCGTACAAATAATAGCGCAGCAACATCTACCAAAGCTTGTCTTACGACTCATCATCATCAAGTCGCTGAAATCGAAGTCAGCAACGGTAATCAAATATGTTCAGATTTATCCCGAAGAAGGTTCTTGAGAAACAGGCCAAAATATAATTAATGATCGTCATGTGATAAATCGACTGTTCGCAATGTGAACAATTAAATCGCATTAATGCTGTGCGTCAGTTTGATTACCAGGTCTTTATAAACACTGAACATTGCACATCGGTCCACAGAATCCCAAACATGCAGTCGGTAGGGAGAGCAAAAAATTACCTCTTCCGTAACGTCTTTAGCGGCATAGGAGAACCAAAGAAAAACGTACATACAGTAGAACAAGCATCTCAATGTTCTGTCATGAAAAAATCAGTATTAGACAAGATAACAACACGATATCACAGAGTGTACCGTCGCTGTTCTTCTTCCGTAAAACTCGCCGCGTCATTTTGTCCTGAGAAAGAACTTGTAGAAACTGGCTTAATCCCCTTCAGCGATGTCGCAATAAGTTCGGTGATCATCTACAAAATGTACGCGCATCAATATTCACAATTTTGAAAGAAAGACATTTCAGGTTGTACGTGCTCTTCAAATGAAGTTCTCGAGGGGATCTAGTCACTGGTTTTCGACCAAAGTTTACAGATATTAAATTATTTAAATAATTTTTTCTTTTAATTACTTAAATAGTTCAGTAAAAGTTCGGAAAGTGTAAAACAACTGCTAAATCTGGAGCAAGCTACCTCTGTAAAGGTATGTTCACAATCAGTCAAGTCGATGGTTCTACCGGTCGACAATTTCAGCAGTAAAATCTATATGTTAAACAATCCCGTAAAAAACATGAAGACCATGGAAATAATCTTCTGCATAAAAAACACTCAAATTTTCAAACCTTCCAATCTAACACCAAAAACATTCAAAATGACCTAGAACGGCCACATTCCGGCACCAAAATCATCCAAACAACTATACCAAGCATAACACTTTGAGGTGGCTCGTCACTGTGAAACGCAAGGTCGTTGCACATTCAGCGGTGGTTGCGCACTCTCTGAATTTGAACTAAGGCATCTAAATAGATATAAAATCCATTTCAATAACTTAATAATTCTAAACAGCAATCGAAAACCAGCGTCCAGATGCCTTAGAAAACATTTTTTTAAAACACATGATATTCTGAGAAGTATGTCAGGCACTTTAAAAGATAACTGTCAACGCCAGCATTTCTTCGCCGACAGATATACGCAAAACTGATCCAAAAGAATTTTCGGCGATTGTTCGTTAAGAGATGACCAATTCAATTTGACATTGACAAAACGTACACGAATCCTGCATAAATCGGTGTCGTTTTTCTTATTTGATGGACAGTGCTGAAGCACGTTGATGAAGAGCTTCAAACAAAGCTCAGCAAACCCGATAGTCTTGAACGTAAAGCTATTAACACCAAACACCTAAAGAAAAATAATCACCAAAATAGATGGTTACGGAAGTAAAAGAACCTGCGACAAATAAGATGAACATGTCGATATAAACATCACTGTTTCTTCACAATAAACTGATTGCTTCAGGCCGACGGCAGAGGCGCAAAACTTCAATGCAGGTAAAGAAAATTCAATGAAGTTTTCATGCTAAAAAATTAGTTAACTAACAAGAACAGAAAAGTCACTGATGTGCACAAAACATGTTATGATACCAACGAATCACCATCAGATGTCACGACGAAGACAAACAATAAACGTATCATAACCACCACTTCAACGATCAGTACTAACGACTTATTTCGGGACTGTCGCTGTCTGCCATGTTTCAATCGCTCATCAGAAAGTTAACAATATTTGCTACAGCTACAGTTGTGGGAACGATGGCTGAAGTATCAAAAAAATTTGACGGGTTGGGGATGCGAAGGGATCTAAATTTTACAACTAAATAAATCCTGTATGCTGACTGAACGAGAGTGTGACAGCAGTATCCATTTGTCGCTAAGCAGACAGACTAATTAACGATTCAGACACTCATGAGCATGGAAGGCTAAAAACGACTGTGGTGCAACTCGTAAAATTTACTACTGGTGAGTTCGACTATCGACCGCTTCGCATTCGCAACCTTTGACAAAACGATTTGCAGTTCTCATTCCTCGACTCGGTATTACTTTCAGTAGGTCAGAGCAGCTCAGCAGGCACAGCATCATACCCAGAGTTCAAAGTTTGCGGATTCGGTTTTCAGACAGGTAAAACGCGTGTCATCCTTCCGAAGTAAATAAACGAGTACAACAATGTGGGAAGAAAGCAGAGGAACATACGATGTAACAGCCTCCTAGCAGCAGATGCTGCCTTCAAAAAATATGTTTATCCTGGCCAGTGGCATCATGACAGAGACTAGAACCACATCATAATCTACGTAAAAATGTTATCTACCACTTTTCCATTTAGTACCGCTTTGGGCTTCCAACTCCGTACTGCAGAAAAAAGCTTGGAAATTTATAGCTTACAACCTCGATTCACAACGTCATTCACGGTCTAGATCAGGAAAACTTTCATTCCAAAAAGGCCTTTTCATACGTGCTATCTTTTCCAGCTATGAGTTCTAGTCGAACGAAGTCACCCAGATGCCCCGCGGTGACAGGGCATCTGGAAACTATTTCCAATCTTCTGAAGGCCTCGTGATCTGTAGCTGTTCGTTCGCTGGCTAATTAATACTCTGCAACTGCAACATTACTAAAGCAGCCGTGAGATCCAGTCACCGTCTTGTTAATTATAAGCCACGTGGAAGTTTACTTGCAGTCTATATACGGATAATACTTAAAATTTCTATGATTTGAAGGCATTTCCGACAATCAGCAAGGTTTATAATCTAGACTAGAAACACTACACCAATATTCAGACAGGGCACTTATTATCAGCAAAAGAATGCAACCAGCAATTTACTAAAAGCACCAGCTATGACGGAACGAGTCTGCAGTTATTCTAAGTTCACCAAACTGATTGCAATGAGTATCCGATATGTCAGTATGCTTTTAAAGAGTTAAGGTAAGGAAATGTCACCAGGCCTGATTTCGCCCATTTCGAACAACGATCATGTTATGCTTATTATTGCCTATGCTGTCTTGTTTATGACGAAACGGTAATCGGGAATGGTAGTTCTGATGCCTTTAATGATTCTTATGCCAGATATTTACGCCTAGGAAAAAGCTTTGAAGCCACTAAAACTTAGAACGGAAGATTAGGGGCCATCGTCCACATATACGCCCAAACAGAATCATTAAAAAATCTTTTTATCATACAGGCTACCCTCAGAACAGAGCATCAAGATTATTAGGAAAGAAAGTCTAAGCACTGAATAGATAATATCAGGAAATGAATAGCGAAAAACATTCACATTATTTATGCTAATTGCATAACCAAAATCAGAGAATTAGAGCGTAAAGACAATAATGAACGTTGCCATTTAGCGACAATTCTCTAATCAGAAAAGGACATTTGTCACTGTGATCATTAAATATATGCCCCTCTATTTAATTTGCCTAAAACATATGAGCAATAGAATTAAGTCAAGCGGTGGAACTATTATTACGGTTGTAAAACGGGTTTACTTGAATAAGTATTAGTCGAAACTTCTAATTTCGAGGAAAACATCCGATCAGGCGACGACTAAGAATCAATGTGTAAAAATATCAATACAATTTTGAAAATTAACTTTTCTTGGTTTCACAAAAGTAAACATACTAAAATTCATATAAAAACATTAAATTAACGAAAAAGTACATGCTTACCGTTAAAATTGAAGGCAATGAGTCGAACATAAAACGTTCGAATTCGAGATCACGACAAATCAGAATTACCTAAAACATTCACTGTAGTTAAACAAAGAAAACATTAACCTCCTGATTCAAGCAGAAAAAAATTTTATCTGAAAAATAAAAATTCGCAAATCATTTATACACACCGTAATTTTTTTCCTGCAGAAAACTTACCTTTAATGACATATTATTAAATTCAGCAAATTCATACCACATTGTTTCGAACAGATAAAAGTACTGGATTTTGACCGCTTTGACGGTAGCTCTGAGTAACAGCATATGTGGCAATACATATAAGGTATACCATGTGAGAGAAAGCATTATGACGCAGCCAACTCATATTCTTAGCCTGAATCCCGTATTCTAATGGTCAGTCTACTCCGTAACAAACGGTAATGTGGCTTTGCTTCTCCTAACCACAACTATGACTCCCACCATAAGATAGTTGTTCGAAATCGCTGTAAGCCTTATTTCCACTTCCTACTTATGCGTTATGAGATATTAAAGTAGGTCTTTATTCGCATTTCGTCAGAAATTAAACTTCGTTATATAATAATTAATCAACATGGAAGAAATAATGAATTGTATTCGAGAGACGCCAATGCGAAACGATTAACTTTAGCTAAACCTAACTTACAACCGCGTGGTGACGTGACTCGATATACGCGCCATGCCGGACCTGAGCAAAGTAGGTGACTTATTGAGTAAATCAATAAACATTTATCATTTGCGGTTGATTAAGATGAGGTTCTGCTGGGAGCCCAGGCTTCCGTTTCGGGACGTCCATGCAAATGTGTCGATTCGCTTATGCGAGACTAGGGTTCACTGAAGATTATACTATATGCAGTGAAAAAGCTTCCCAGTGGTCCACTGATATTCAAATAAAGAACAGTTTTACAATCAACGTGCTCTTACGACCAGGGAGATCCATTTGTGAAACGAGGTTCAGACTGCAATATGCTGAACAGTTGGCATTGTTTTGTAGCGCCTTAAAATCCGGTCCGCAGAACTTATCCAATTGGTAGTGAATCGACGCCAGCGAGACAGCCTCCTAAAGATGCTGCCCAGAAAATGTGCAATGACGGCTAACTGTGATATTGATTGGTTGAATATGTTCAAACACGCCGCTAACCACTATCGAACGACAGAAATGTACGCAAATAAATCATTTATCCTCTTATCAGCCTGAAGCAGTAACATGTCAGAATTAACTGAAAGCAAGCACAGACTACAAGCCTTAACTTTTGTCTGCTTTGAAAATTAAAAAAAAAACAAATGACTTACTTTCTCTTCAGCGACAATCTTCGTTAGCAAGAAAAACAATTCGGAAAGGACATTTTTGTCAATAAGGCACTAAAAATAAATTCATGAAACTGAAACACAAAATTCAATAATGGCCCTGCAAGTTATTATCAAAGTAGTGGCGAGAGAAAGTTGTGCTAATTAAAATCACGGTGTCAAGTCAGCTTAATATCAGATTCTTCAAAAGCGAAGGGGGGCTTCTAGCGGACGAACCGCACTTCAGCATTTTAATGTGTCGTATGTTAGAAAAGAACCATTTTAAATTAGCCGTTAATATAGGATACACGACAGAAAAACAGCGGAAAACGATTTCAAAGGCATAAATATCACATGGTCCGTTAAATTAAAATGAAATCAATCTTCGAATATGACTGGTGTTAAAAGCCAGATGTCAAAGAATTCTAACTCTTGGTGTTGTGACCTGCACTGTAACTCAAAGAGCATGATTTAGAACAGCGAACTTGTAAATGTATCGTGACCCTATCTGGAAGATCAGTCACACAACCGACGGCGAGAACGATAATAAATAAACGGACATAAACAGTTGCGTGATAGCGCTGTGAGTAGACTAATAATGTTTCATATAAACAGAACGATTCTGCAGCGACTGACATGATGTAAACAAGTCGACTGTGCCAGTAGTCGAGGCGTGGTAGGTCAGTCGGTAGAGCGCAGCAACTGTAGTCAACAAATGGCGATTTCAAAGCTCAGTTTGACCACTCGTTTTCAGCCTTCTAAGAAAGACTAACAACTGCCATTAAGTGGAAAAGAAACCAGATGCGACATCTAGCGCTGGCTATATAACTAAATATATTACTTGCGTAAGAATGACTCGTGATTAATGGTATCGAAATAGAAATCAAACCGTAACACAAGTTTCATGAAAGAAGTGTGCAGTGAACGACAGCAATCATAAAAATGCAAGCCATACCAACATTCAAACGGTTTTGAACTTCGCTTTTTTAGTTTGACGGGAGGTCGTGAAAATTGGCAAAATTATATTTTTTGAAAGCTCTTTGACTCAGGGTCCATGAATTATCATTTGAATAGTTTATGGACACATCAATACAGAAGTGCACTTTAACCAAAGGCTGAAGTCTAGATTTTTGGCTTATCTCACGCAAACTCACTCTAAGCGTACGCTAATCTGAAACCAAACAATCATCAGCAACATGGAGAGATACAAACGAATACAAGTAGCTGAACTACGGAAGAAGGCCTCGAAACAGATACTGACCACATCGAAATGAATTCCCTTTATAAGGTCTTTTGCAAAAACTGTTCTAATTCATCGTAGTCAAAGAGTGAACGGTTGCACGTTACATTTAACTTAATTAAACCATCTCATAGCCAACCTATAATTTATAAATCCTTTCATGCACAGTTTTGAAATTAGTCAAAGGAACTTAATAAAACTTGGGTTTACAGTCAACTGCAAAAGGGATCAAATTGGGGATATCCTGCTTTCTTTAAACCAAGTCAATAGACTCCTGAATGTAGTTTACAAGATTAATCGCTGGGATAAAGCATCAGGCCAACAGATGGCTTGACTAACGGTTGACAGCAATTAGCAGCGACATTTAAATACTCTAGTACTGCTCCCGCGTGCCACTGCAGAAGACCTTAGCGACTGCTTCGCTGATGGATAGGAACAACATAACCCACAAATCATAACGATACCTTTAATATTGTGGCACATAAACACTAAATGCAAGAAAGCAGTCGCCCTGCTTGACTGTGTCAGCGACCTAATCATGTAACATTTGACTCCTTGACTTGAACGGCACACAATTCTACCTTAAAGCAAATGTATTAATAAAGTCTGTCGATTGTTTTTTGACTTGTATCACGGATCACCTGATTAACAAACTCATTTACGCTGCGTATACATAAACAACCCAATGCCGCTTACAGTATGATTACCAATGCAAGAAACAAGCTTTCCTCATGATAAACTGCGTGCCGCTCAAGTCAAGAAGTCAGACGGGAAATGATCAAATTGCTGACTGCCACACACTTTTGACTTGGTACGCATCATTTTCAAAACGTATCAACGCCATGAACCTTGGTTCTTTCTATCGTTTGAAAACTGCTTTGGCCTAGTAAGTCCTTTCCATATGCCAATCCAAGTTTTGAAATCATTAGCCTACAGATCCTATGCAAAACACTGTGCGTGATCTGGATTAAAAAGTCTTGGGAAAAGCTATTTCAACTACGTTGGTACCTGGAAAATCAACACTGCGTCTCGTAGTAAGCAGAAATAATGCATCAGGAAGTTCAGAAAGTCAAAAAACGCCAGCAAGGAGTATGGCTTAAACAAAACAGGAACACGCGTTTGCCTGCTACAGACTACATCCTGGATATACCTGACATTATAAAATGAATTATGAACTTAGCGAACAACAGGTTTGGCTTCAATTCCAAAGAGAAGCTAAAACCGCTGTTCACGAAGGTTCAAACCCACCGTGAAGTTAACAAAGTCTACGTATCGGGTTGACTTCCTGACCTTTTATTTGCTACAGATTATCCAGACGTCACGGCCACTGTGGATATCAGAGTTGCTGAACACAAATCACTTCAGCAAACGAGCCATCGAGGACAAAAAAACAGCCTATTATTACATTACCACAGGACATCTCATAGATCCAACTGGTACAAGAAAAACAGCAACGGCAACAAACATCTACAAAATGATTTTGCTAGAAATCTTCCTGATTCAGACAACTGTGCATTCTGTAGACAGAACAGCGGGAGAGAAATGTCAAAAAACCTGGACCTGGAGTATCAAAATAATTGAAATGAATCTAACATCATTTTGTCGCTACCCCTTGAAGTAACAAGGAATTCAGCAAATAGCCAAGGTCAAGCCACATGGCAAGACCATTATTGACGGAAAGGTGCTTCATCAGACAACTGTAACGTTGACGCATAACGGCAACATTTTCAGTCTTTGTTCATATCACCCACAACATCAAGTTTCTTTGGATTGTAGCTTAAAGAAAGGCAAGAAGAATCTACCACTTCAGGAAGAGGTACAAAGTGAGTCGAGAAATCAGTAACAGACCGCTGTTTGAAACAAGACTCGCATCTTCCATCATTAAGGTCACGAAACCCTAGCGTCTGTCACGTAGACTACAAAAAAGAAGTTGTGTGTCACATGACGTAGCTCAAGAAGCAAGGGGTTTAAGCGATAGAACACTTAAATGAAGAAAAGAAATCGCAGAAGATTCGAAAAAAGGTAAATTAACCTACCGGATGCCGCGAGAGGTTCGAAAGCACCGTTAAGACAACACGATTTTTCTCGATGTGCTGACAAATAAGAGACGGCGGTAACATTGCTGACACTTTACAAAGTAGGTTGAACACCAATAGTAGACTCTAAAACAGAATAAATCTCTACTGCATCCAAGAAAAAACAAAACGAGGAAGTGTACTTACCGAATCGGAATAAGTCTTGGCAGAAGAACATAAATTCGCTGAACGTTTGATTAACTCTGAACAACACATTCCGAAAATATTCGCCCACGCTGATTCTAAACGTTTAAACGAAAAGTCGGTGTCAAAATTCGATTTTTTCTAGAGCGGCAGAAACCAGAAACATGTCACAAATATTAAACAAGTTGTAAAATAGCATAGGACAGGGAAAATATATGCTCCACATGGAAAATGTCAAGAAACCAACCGGCTCTTGAGCGGCACATCGATCATAGCAGAAATCTCTCAAAGTCTGAGCGCTTCGCAGAAGTTCATTTGCATTACTGAATGAATAACTCTAAAACATGATAGACCATTTAAACGGGGGAAGTTTCTAGCCTTCCTTCGCAGCGTTGAGCGTTGTCAAGGATGCCAGTCATGAATGCTTGCTTCTGCAGGGCAATATTTGTAGGCATACGGTTATAACTTCATATGGTCACCGGCTTCGTTTGAAAGCAGCGGCATTGTTCCATTTCCATATGAAAGGGGAAACGCCTAAACCTTTCTCAGATATCGGTAAGCTTCGCCTGTCTGTTGTTTAGCCCTCACAGTCGATCACTAAATAAATGAGATGGTGGCTACGAATTCGCCTTTCATTATCACAAGGGCTGAAAATCTGCCGTAGGTCAACGAATGAAGATACGAAGATCTAATAGGAAATGCACTTTTGTCGTTGCTATTGCATATTTTTGGACTTTTTCCTGTGAAACAATCCTGAACTAAAAAATACCAGGGTATCATTTAAGAAATGGCACCTTTAAAGCACGCGGCGAGATATTCCGTCGACCTGAAGTATGCTGATAATATTGTGCTACTGAATACATACATGTAACGCGAGCCTTACGACCTGACTGACTGACACAGTACTACGAAAGTCTGGAACTCTCACTTAACGGCTAAAGGTCAAAAATTATGTCAGGTAGAAAATCCGCATTTACAACAGGGAGATAAAACAAGTGATGCGCAAGACCAGTTGAAATACCTCACTCAGTTCTATAACTCAGCGAGGCACCCACGCGGCATTCAATTAGACTAAAATTTGAGATTCGTCATCGCTTACAAAACTTCTGGTAGTCTGGTCCGTATCTGAGTTATTAAATAAAACTTTTCATAAAAAATTATCTTTGCCTGGCTTCGGTCATGTTAGTAAAGATATATGGCATAGAGACCGTTGTTTCAACGAAGGACAATTGAATACGGCAGAACAAAGCTGACTTAAAGGCATACACGAATGTAAAGGCAAGATAATGAACGATACCAAATCATCATGAGACACTGAAAACGAGTTTAACTCGATTCGATGAACTGTGTGGCGATACGCCATCTCTATGTCATATAACTTTGCCGCGAAAATGCAAACAGAGTACAGGCTTCCCGTTCGACATGAATAATATAAAATTAGAAGAAGAATTAATGGGCCGCAAATACTAAAATATCATGAAACCATATTCTGGCTAAATGTCCGTCCAGGCATCGACGAGCAACGGAGCAGTGCCACGGACTATAAAACCTGGTATGGAGGAGTTACGCGCATATTAACATATTACAGCACATAAATATCTTGGTTTTATGAAAGCAGAGAAAGAGGTTGGTTCTTGAAACAATATAAGCAACGAGCACGATGATTAGCAAGCTCTAAAAAAATAAATAAGGCGAAATGCATTTCAGCACTACAAGTGCCAAAGAAGTGCCATAAATAACAACTAAATTACAGTAAAAGTAAAGTGGTAGTGACATGCAATGCAATCGGTTTTTGTGAAATCATGCTTATTAGATCATATGTGCCAGTACACTCCGTTAAAGATTAAACGTAGGGCGCCTGTGTAGGAATAGTGGTAAACAAATGTAATTTACTAATCGTTGCCATAAAGCCGCTTTACAGGTGAATTTGAGAATAATTCAGTATCTCCATGGATAAATGTAGACGGGATCTG
>UZAM01006657.1:45953-56245 GCA_900618415.1 Soboliphyme baturini
TAGGCGAATAAGGCATGCGATGGCTAACACTTATCTGTCAAACTGCGATGACTGCGGGAAAGACGCCAGCGGATTGGAGAACGGGAGTTATTGTTCCCGTATTCAATAAGGGAGACCACAAGGAATGCTCCAATTATAGGGGCAAAACGTTATTGAGCCTCCCAGGTAAAGTCTATGCAAAGGTGCTGGAAAGGAGGTGCCGTGAAATAGTTGACCTCAAGATCCAAGGAGAGCAGTGTGGCTTCCGGGCCGGTCGAAGCACCTCTGACCCTATATTTGCATTGCGCCAGATTGTTGAGAAATCGTGGGAGTACGCCCAGCCGGTGCGCATGTGTTTTGTGGATGTAGAAAAGCGTATGACCGGAACCCACGCAACAATCTGTGGACATGCCTTCGTGCATACGGGATAGATAGCCAGCTGCTAAGGGCCATCCAATCACTGTATTCTGATAGCAGGTTCTGTGTCAGAGTTAATGGCGTTAAGTCGAAACCAACGTTCGCACTGGTCTCCGCCAAGGCTGCGTCCTGTCCCCTATCCTGTTTGTGTTGTACATGGATAGGATAGTGAGGAGCTGTAAAGGCGATGAGGGTATCGGTGTAGGAGATGTGAAGACAAGAAGGCTGCTGTATGCAGACGACCTTGTTTTATTAGCTTCTTCTGAAACTGATCTCCAGTGCTCCATAGAAAGGTTCGTAGACGAGTGCAACGTGATTAGCATGCGTGTTAACTCATCTAAAACGAAAAGCCTAGTGCTTTCTCGTTCTTCTGCCCGTTGCTCTCTTCAGATTAACGGAGAAGAAGTGGAGCAGGTGGAGAAGTTCAAGTGCCTCGAAATTGTATTTGCTTGTATTGGAAATATGGAGGAAGAGATCGACCTGCGAATTGGAATAGCCAGTGGCGTTCTGCGTGAGTTTCCCTGAATCAATGTGAAGAAGATAGGCTGAAAACTATGCTGTCCCTGTTCAAGTCGGTCTTCGTTCCCATCCTCATCTACGGTCATGAGTCTCGCACCTTGACTGTGAAAATTCGATACCAGCCGCTAAACTGGGCTTTCTCAGTCGAATCGCCCACTTCACGCATCTCGACACTCTAGAAAACAAATTTTGAGGAGTGGTTCTAGCACAGCGCGGGTACGTTCAAACTGAGAAGTCACAACTACGATGGTTTGTGCATATGCTGCGAATGCCTACAGAGCAGAGGGGAAGAGGAGGCAACAATTTCTTGCCCAACCGACCGGTTGAATACTCATATGACGGCCAATATTATCGTGGCGCAAGTTTATTGTGGGAGTCTGCGCTAGAACCCGGTTGTCTTCTGCCGAAGCTCAGGCGCATCGGGAATGTTTTAAGTACTCTCTGATGCATCTCCTTCTGAGGACCCAAGATTAGAAGCGTTCGTTGAAATTCAATTGAATATTTGAAATTATATAGAGTTTTTAAACGCTGTAATGACAACGGCAAAATTTAAATTATCCAAACGAAGCCCCTAGTATGTTAAAGTCATGAATCATTAGGCAATAGCTGTTTAAGCAGTGTTCAAAGAGCCTTGGCGCTTTGTTTTGAAATCAACTAATTCCTCAGCAGTCCTTCCTTTTGTCCGCATCAGTCAATCAATACGTAAAATATTTATCGAGTTGTCAGCCGAAACCAGTAGCATATGATAAGTATTTTCACATTCGCATCACTTTTATAAAGAATACCTGATATCATAAGAGAAATGATTGCGGTAGTCAAAAACGGCCAGTTCAGCATTCGTCCATCCCGGAGTTGTCTGAGCATTGTTGCACTGGTAGTATCCGTCTTCACTCTGAATATTTATAGCAGCTTCTCGCAAAGACACTTTTCTCAAGATACGTTGCTGTAACTGGGTCAGTTTTTGACTCTTTCGTGCCTTAATATACGGAAATTAGTGTCAATTTTTTTCCTGAGAGTCGGTGTGACGAAAATTAGCAGACCAACTCTAATGACAATTGTAATCTTAACCTCCAACTCCAGTGACACAAAATGGATTGTCATTGTTCAGATGGCAACTGCTTGTGACGACGCCTATGATTTCTTTGATAGGGGATATCTGAATGACATGATTGTCGTTGATGTCCTGCAATTACGGGTACCATTGAGGTTTTCGATTTGTTAAACAGTGTTACATCCTGCGGCAGTAGAAACTCTCGACGACCCTTCGATATATGAGTCGAGCTTCGGGGACAGTTGGCGATTGCCAAATGTACCCGATCATTATCGAAACTTGTGTAGCTTTCAGAAATTCAATATTCGCCCATAATTAGCATTTGTACCACTGTTCAACATGCCAATGGCGGCATCCCTGCGTTTTAGAGACTGTGTGATAGGACATCGCGAGTTCTTTCGTATACGCGATTCTTATGATATCAGCCGCCACATAAAACCCGTCAGGGAAGAGGAGGCAAATCTCCATGAATGATACTGATCTCTACTGCATAGATGTCAGCAAGTGATTACTTTAGGAGTTCAGTCATTTGCTTGAAGTAGCGGTATTATCGCAATCCACAACGTCAGAAATGCAGAATGACCAATGCGTTCCAAATGAAACTGTAATATCTCATGTTGATTTGTAGGCTCAGGTTTTTCCTATCGAATATCTGAAGGTTAATGAGGTCTTTTCTTTAAGCTTCATTCATGTTTCTCATCGATTCAGCGATATAACAAGGCAAGGTTGGTATATCCGCATTCTAATGTATTAGAATAAGGAGCTGAATACTTAATTCAGCGATCGCTATCGCGATATGACGTTTAGGCAGAAAATTAGTTGAGTCTTGATAATCTGATCAGCTTAGCATTAATTTTGCAAGCTTTGACGTAAACTAATTTGCTATGCTAACTGGTTTCTGCAGATTCATCAGTTGGTAGTCGTTAGGATTCAGGAAGGTACTGTGCTCTCAGATTTAAACCACACATTACGCTGATCAATTCGACGCTTTATTGCCAGTGCTGCCATTGAAATTGCTGAAATATTATCTTCGATGGCAAGATGATAATTTTTACGATAAAATGACGATTAACTTAATCTTCAATTCAAGTAACTGACAAACGTAATATTCAAGTTTTGCAGACTTTAGGTGGTCTTGGTAACCGGAAAAGTTGAAAAAATGATACTGTATTCTCTCCACTTCTAAATATCGCTGGTCCAACATTAACTAAGCCCTTCCTCATGTTTACATACGAGTATTAATGCTTTATTCGAAGATTATTTCAGCCAGACAGAAGTAAAATATTTTTCTGGGGCATACACATTATGCTAATTATCACATTACACGGTCAATTGTTAGGTTAGTCAAGGCTGATGACCGCCTTAAGAGACGCTCGCATCAGACAGCCTGATCGTATTTCTTGGTAATTCTTTATGATCACGCAAGAACATCGTGCTATCCATATTGTTTGCATCTCAACACCTATGCCATTGCCAATGTGACGTAGGCGTAAATCATTCATTTCTAAAGAGCAATGATTGAAAATTTGGGATTATTCCCGGCGTCTCCGGAGTTCGAAACAGACTTCTTGCTACTGCATCGTTATGCCCCCCCAGAAGTTTAACTGCATTTTCTTTAGAGATTAATATGTAAGAAGGAACAAACGTTTGCAACCGTTGGAATGTCCATCTTCCTTGCACTTTCAAGATGAGTGCATTTCTAGCGCCCTTCTCATGAAATGTATGTTGATGTGCTGAACTCCATTTCGCTGCTTTCAGCCAAGAGTACCATATTTTTTAAAGGCAGAGTCGTAGCAGTTATGTGGCACGCATGGTGCATGATCATTTTTTACTTCGCAGAGAATGATATTCATATAAAAACCTCAAAGGGAATGAAGGCGAGTGACTCATAGCTAAGCTCGAACTTGAGACTTATCAGCCCTGAATTAGATGCCCTACAGACATAAATCTCCGGTCTGAAGCAACGTGAGGTAAATTCTTTGCTCAAGCGAATTCGCAGTTGAAAAAAAGATCGCTCCTCTCCGAACCCGGCTCCTGCGAAGTTCGAAGCTGACCTATTGGTTCTGTGTCACCGCCATTAATGTACATCGCTCCAATCATTCTGGTCAGATTTTTAATGAAGATGTCGTCAATTTTCCTTGGAAAGCATCGACAGGTCCTTCAATCGAGATGTCCTTCAACATCCCATGCCATTGCCTTGCCGCGGAAGGCTTCAGGTTTCATGCCGAGGTTTCATGATTAAAGCCAAGGCACGTCATTAAATCGCCTTGGTGTCATAATTAATGATCCCTCCTCTTGCTTGTCGCTCGTTCTCCGTGCGTAGATGAAGATACTTGATCCGTAGAAAGCAAATTTTGAGTGAGGAAATTCATAAATGGCGCATATCAGAGTGAGAATTATAACCATAAGTTACTTGGAGCAGTATAGTTGGTCTTTTAGGTGAAGCAGACCAGTCATTGCGGACAACGGCTAGCAAAAACCACCACAACAATCACATCGTAAAGCGAGTATTTTGGCGGAGCCTTAAGTAGAAAACTTTCGCTCCAGTTCGCTTTATGCATTATGATATACTTCACAAACCATGTTTTTTCCAGTTGTATTAACCAAAGGTAGAAATGGCACATCAAAATTTCATGCAGCTCTCTTGAAATAACGTTAAACTAATGATTTTAATAAGAAGAATGTACTTTATTCCAGAAGTGTACTGCCACATTTGCGATAGATAAGTTAGACTAGCGTTAAAACGACGCATAACATGCTTTTCTCTAAGTTTCTCCGTATGTGGAGCGCAGTCTTCGGAATATTTTATATGCCAGACTTTGGAAGAAATAACCCTGCTTTATTAGGCTAGAGGAATTGGCGACACGCATCGCTTATCCCAAGGAAATTGAATTTACATTCGCTACAACAAGAGTCATCGATGGCCTGCACCGCTTCGATGTCCACTCTTAGTATTCAACGTTTCCTATAAAGAATGACTTACGAAGTCGCTGCAGAAGATGACAAATTCTGCGTAAGGAAATTTATTGAACCATCCATACAGTTTATTCCTCTGCGTTCAAAGCGTTACTTTAATCGGTTTTACTGGGTCGAAAGCCTGAGTATTCCGTTACGCAAAATGCTTGGTACCTCCCGCCTCCTCTTAGATACGACCCTACCTCTTTCCTTGCCCATAAACTTAGAACCATTTTCAAAGTATTGTCGAACATTAACACATAGGACCCAAGTTCTCCAGCTTCATAGTAACACCTTTTGAATTCAAATGAAATCATCGAGCACAGTATTTTCATTGCGTACCCAAAATACGTCAACCAATTTCGTAACATCCACTATCTCTACTGTTTTCTCATGCAGCTCTCGAAATAGACTGTGAAAATACTCGATCCCTTAATTGGGAAAAGCATCATGCGTCCAAAATTCCTCTGAGTTTTGCAAGTAACTGAAACAGATTAAGCCCGCTGAAGGGAGCATTATGATAATCAACTGTTAAAGACTTATTTACTAGAATTCCTGCTGAGGTTAATATTGAAATAGTTGATAATCTTCTTTTTCGAGCTTATGATCGTTTCTTCAAGTTTTAGTTTACTGTAATTCACTTAAATGGTGTATTAATCGTTCAGCTAGGTCTTTCACAAAGTCAGTAATTTTTCGCATTGTATTCCTTCTTTAAATAATCCCAAGGGGCACACATGAAATTTGCTTTCCTCGTCCTTGATGAAATTTGTATGGAATATTGAAAATATAGTCCGAGACACGAACACGGACGTGTTTCCAACAGTTTCTAAACGATAGTTAGCGGATTTCTGCTATGCTTCCCACTAGCGATGAATATAGACTTCTGATTCTATGGCTGGCAGCACGAAAAACATGGAAAATTTCAACGTTTCGACCAAATTGGCATCGGTCATCATCAATCCTAATTATATTGAAATGTTTCAATTTTTGAAAATACAGTTTCTTCCTTGTTTCTTGTGCTGCCAAACGTAATCAAATGACCTATCACCTTCAAGTCGTCAACGACATGCTATCGAAATAAACCTGAAAAATTTTTCCTTGCGTCATAATTAACTCTGAGAATCGCGATGAACCTAAATCTAATCGTAAGCATGCTAACAATGATAAATATATGAGCTTTAATTTAGATAATCAGTTAAATAATAAAATGTGCATAATCACGGCTTTAATAGACCGGATTAGAATCCATTAGATTACTTTATGTGACAGTAATTGTCCTACTGAATTTGTTAATTATATTATACAGCGTAAAACAGTCTTTTTTTCATAGCGATTTCCCTTGAAGAGGGGTTCGCTAATCGAGTCAATTGCCGCCACATTTTTCAATCTCCTTTTAATTCTTTGGTGCCTATCCTCAGTTTCAAATCCCTCTTCACGACATCACGCGACCTTTTCTTTTGTCTTATCTTTTTTTTTCTTCCCTGGCAGTACCAATGCTTTGACCATATTTCCAACGTACTCGATGCGTCTTCGTTTCACGTGACCGAACCAACGGAGCCTGATTTCGTTAAGCTTTCCTGAAACTGGTACTACCTCTAGAGTGCCACATATCAAGCTGTTTCAGATGTGGTCTTTTCTGCTGACACCACATCCATCTGAGTATTCGCATTTCGACCGAGTTCAGCTGTCGCTTGTGTCTCTTCAGGGTAGCCAAACATTCCGTTCCGTAAAGAACCACCGGTCTTACTACCGTTCTGAACACCTTCCCTTTCAGCCTGTTGGACTTTTTTGTTGTGCACTACTCCGCTTAGTTCTCTCCATTTGAGCCATGCTTTTTTGATTGATTCTTTTAGCTCCCTGTCGATTTCCACATTATCTTTCCACTGGTTGGACGGCTTTCAGTCTGTTTTCCCCCACTGAAATAGTCCACCATATATTCGTAATTGCCTTTGCTAAGGCGAATGCCGTTCTGCTAAATGGCTATCTTCAGACAAAAATTCTCCATCTCTCGACTTCTACTTCTGGAATATCTTTGCCTTCACTCCATAACACAATGTCATCTGCATAGAACATGCAGTATGGAACTGCCTAATGCAAATCCTCACTTATCGTGTCTGTCGCCATCGAGAACAGAAATGAGTTCAGTGCGGATCCATGGTGAACTCCAACCCGCATAGAAAACTCTTCCATTTCGCCCCTTATACTTCGAACTATCGTTGTCACTCTGTCGTACTTTTTCATGCTCCACCAGATTACTTGCTCCGGGATTCGGTCAAACATTTTCTCCTGGTGTAAGAACACCACGTGAATGTCTTGCCTTCCTCCTCTGTATGTTTCGAGGACTGATCTTAAAGCAAAGATAGCAACCGTGGTTGATCTGCCTCGCATGAAGCCAAATTCGTTCGCAGTGATCACCACTTCCTGCATCAATCTTTTGTCAAGCGCCTCCAAAACTTCATCTTCATCTTCCATGTCCGCTTCTCCTTTTGGGTCGCGGAGGAAGCAGCGACAGACATAGCCACTAACGTTCCCGATCCTGTGTCAGAGTCTGACCTTCGTCAGAAAGCAACTGAAGTCTGGAATGGACTCCTTCCATATGTTTGCACCAGGTAAATCTTAGCCGTCTTCTGAGCCTTGTGACGGTCGGTTACGCAAGAAACAGTTTCTTAGCCTTCCTTTCTGAAACCATTCGCAACACCTGATCAATCAATTGCGACTTCTCAATCGCTTCTTTATTTCGTCCGCTTTCCTGTTCCAGTCTTCCCTCATCATTTTTCTCTGAACGGTTCTTTCAGATCCCGTTCGAGCATCTACTACCGCAACTTCTGTGTTGTCTTCATAGTCTCCGTCTTAATGGACAATTTCAGAGGGGTCTGGAACCAGTAAATAGAGCTGACTTGTGGTTGATTCCTTCGGAATAACCTAACGATATCAGACGTTCTTCGGGTCGTTCCTTCGGAGCAGGAAGTTGTTGATCAAGCTTCTCATCTCCCTTCTCTTTTAAGTTAGCAAATGGTTTTCTCTTTTCTGAAAGAACTTTTTCTCTGAGTTATATCATGTGGAACCGCCATCTGCAAGATGTTTTCTTCTTTATTTAACATATCATGTCCATGTCCGCCATGGATCCTGTCGTAATTCCTTCGAAATTTCCCGACGTGTCCGCTAAGTTCACCCCTGATCAGCGCGTTTTTGTTTCGCGGTATGTTTTACAGTGCGATGTCTACGCCCTCCCAGAATTTCAGCATTTCGGTTTCAGTCTGGCCAGTCTGAGGGGCACTGGTTCTTATTACATCTAAGATTCCACTTTCCAAAGTTAGCTTGACGTCCATGATTCTGTCGCTAATTCTATTGGTTTCGAATACCCTATTTTTCGTCGCTTCTTTCACTACCACTCCAACGCCATTTCTTCTGCTTGATGTTCCAGAGTAAATAAGTTTGTAGCCTAGCCCAATCCTTCCCTTTCGACTTCTCACCTTTCCATTTCGTCTCCTGAATGCGAGTGATCTGAACTGTTCCTTTTTGAGGCGTTTCCGCTAGTGCCATGCCCTTTCCTATTGTTGTTCCAAATGGATATTCGCACTTTCTCGCTTAGTTTTCAGGCTGACAATCTCCTCTGCGATTGTATTAGTCGCACGTACTGGTTCTTTTGCTCATTTCTCACAGTCCCCTCATTGCCTTTGGGGAACGCCCTAGAATTTTATGGTAAGTTCTAGAGGCAGTAGATTCATCATATTTGGCTTTGGCATTGGCTTTTACCGCCTGTTGCCTGCCTAACGCCAACCTAACTTTCTCAAACCGCGAAATGTTGCTTATTTTAGGGCGTATGAACTCGCCATATCGCGGAGCTGCGCTGTCATCGGGTCATGTGGTATTTTCTGGAGCCAACTTTGCCAGAAGTTGGCTAGCCGCACCCTCGCAAACCAAAAAATGACATATTTGTGGCTGACGTGGAACAGCAATAATCTCAAGGGTAATGTACGATGCAATAAAGCATCTGGGATTGTGTAGCACGCAGCAAGGGACATTCCTCCCAATTGTTACAGTGTGCTAGCATCATCAAAAAACGACACTGGCTGAACAGGCGGGTTAAGGAGACATCAACCATTCAGTCATGCGACAGAGTCAACCGGGACAAAGGATGCGAACTCACAGATTTGATGAGCCTTGTGTTCCTGTCGCCAAGAAAATACTAAACCATCAGCACAGACTGAAATCTCGCCTCTGGCTCTTCAGGTACCAGCAGTTGCGAATGCCAAAGAACGCCCGTAGTCAGTCAACCAATCTATTCAACTTAATGATGGCCCGTGAAAAGAGCCAAGACGTCGGTAGTGGTCAATCATCCGACAGTATGGTTTGAATTGCGTATTAATAAACGTTTTCTACGCTGTTTTCAGGTTTTCTATAGTCACATACGAACTGTACTCTAAATATCACTGCCTTCACAACTATTTTCACATCGTAGAACGACAGCTATTATTAGTATAACTGAGGTGAGTTAAACTTTGATTCCCCCCAACATCTTTATTGCAATTTCCATAATTGATGCAGAGACGATGAGGCACGAGTATTTCGATTTGAAGGTTCACGACGACGGCAGTTGTGAATTCCGGACCAAGTGAATACAGCGATACAGTGGATTTGTACAGCGCCAATAGAATTGCCCAACGATGAAGATGTAAAGTCCATAAATCTGTTCTGATGATTCCTTGCCTGCTTGCCTGTCTGCGAAGAAAATTTTCTTTTACATTATCGCGAACTGGGTTGATTTTCTGAGCCGAGAGACCACAGTAAAAATACAAGAATTTTTTAATTCTGCCTCGCCTATTACACATTATAGTTGACTTGAGTAGCACTGACAAACGACGTATGCGCAATCCTCCACTGGGCTAGTTTACTTCTTCTCGCATAGAAACACAGGGGGAATAACGCATTTTCCTCGCATTGGATATATGTTACCTGGCGCGGTTGCAGTGAATGCTTTCGGTACTGACTAAAAGAGAAAGAATGGTCTACATTGTGCTCTGCTTAATTCCATGTGAACCTTTAGAATAGACTTCTGCCTAAAAGTCGATTTTGGTCATTATGATCACGTCTAATGAACCTTAAACAATTTGTTGAGTTCAGCGAACTCAATGACTAGAATTCTGATAATTATCCAGGGCAAACATTAAAAGCAATCGACAAGCAAATCATTCTAAGAAAATCTTTACAATTGCGAAACCTGTTCCAAGATTAATTGAATGTAAGTAATTTATAAGTTTCACCCTGTGTCACCGAGAGGTCAGCAGCTATGATACTGATCACGCAGCTCCATAATTACTTAAAGCGGACTTTTTGAAAAGTATGGCAATAGAGTTGCGCAATCGCTATG
>UZAM01006658.1:0-10046 GCA_900618415.1 Soboliphyme baturini
ACCCATGCCACCAAACTTCGCCGTGACCAGCGAGCCTACGTACGCTGCTAATCTTGAATGATGAGACTAGATTTATGAACAGTTAAGTAAATCGCATTGATCAGTCGCATGAAAGAGCCGGTGAGCCTTTGGCTCTTCACGCAGCAGCCTCACCTGTTCCACGTGCAACGCAGCTGATCGACTACTTAGCACCACGCTTTTTTTATTAAAAAACCAGATGAATATGGCGATATTTCTAGTCACTGCATCAAAACGAAACGAAGCGGCCTTGCTCTCACGAAAAGCCAGTAGCTCAAACCTGCAATCTGCGAAATTCCAGAAAAACGCTTGGCGGAAGCAGCCAAAAATTCTTCAACAAAGATGTTGATAATTCTGATACTGCAAGAAATCTAGAACAACAACTTTTTCGGCACTTATGACTGGAAGAGCAGCAGAAGTTCAGATTTTCGCAAATCTGTCAGCCATCATCGAGAAGCGTTTAACAACGGGGTTTGACGCAGTTAACGGTTGATATACAGAAAGATGTTCATGTACAATAAAATTAGGTATTTATTGGAAATTGTCTTGCTCAGTAGTAGCCGTAGATTAATTTTCATAAAAAACATTAACTTTACACCATTTCATCGTGCTGCCTATTTCTCTGAAAGAAGCACGATTATTTTTGTGCAGAATGGTTGGAAGATGCGGAGGGGGGATGCCGTTGGACGCAATCAGCAAAAGGAGAGCAGCAAACATCCTTCGAGGTCAAGACAAAAAATTCCATGACGTTGTTCAGACATGCGTATTCAATGTATCATTCATGCAAGTATACTATGATATATACCATTAGCATTTGTCACTCCTCTGAATCACGAAGAAGCGATGAATATGCTGAGTTTTAGAATAGAGTATAGAAATCTTTATTAAACTAAGATATTCAAAATTGATGGCAGCCATTCTGCAAACCCTTCGGCGAGCCCGTCATGTGAAAATACTCGAGATGGACCTGGATTTTCATGGTAAACACTGTTAGACTTGGGGATTGTTGAGTCATTAATGCGGATTCTTTTCCAGGACCCCACTGTGCTTTCGTTGAGGGACATAAGGAGGGTTCTCTTTGTGCATGCTTACAACCAGAGTTTCCTTCTGCTACACAGAAATGCTTTGAAATAAAATTATATCAGCGCTCTGACCAGCATCTTCACTCTTGTCCACCTAAGGGGGTCCTGTCGGATTTTCGGCTTTCGTGGTGCCTGTAGTAATGTTTGAATATTCATCATACATGTATAAGTCACCAAAAGACGACGAAGACCAAAGAGCAAGACACAGCAGCAGGGGTGGCGTGAAAAAAGCTTGTGTGCATTTTCCGTTGCAACGAACATCTACAATAAATTTTGCCAAGATGACTAGCCAAAGCATGGGCTGATGGCTGTATTTACACGTTTGAAACCAATATTTTGACTACCGCTGGCACTGAGCTCAGAAAAATAAGATTGCATACATATACATGTATATAAACACGTGCATTTCTATGTGCATCTCACGCTCATTTTGCCCGGTAGAATCATATCGCACTTATCTCCAACGATATTATGTTATATCTCTAACGATATTATTATAAATGACGGATATATATGGCAGATAGGAACTGAAAAATAGGCAGATATCCTAAATTATCATCCAGATATTGTGCTGATAGACAAGGCGAAAGGGCGAGAGCTCAGCGACGTAGCATCCGTGGTCGGCACTAACGCTTTCGCTAACGGGAGGGAAAAGATACTGAAGTATCAAGATTTGAGGATGGAAATACATAAGATCCTGAGAGCATATAATCGATGCCATCGGAGCAAAGAAAAAAGGCTATCAGTGCCTGATGAACGGATAGAACTGCAGAAAGTGACGCTACTAGGAACGGCCTGGATTTTAAGAAGAGTATGGCGGCCCGTAACTCCTTGTGTATGGTTCCAATTGAAGTGATGTTCATACCATTCATGTTATATTTCATGATTGACAGAAACAAAAACCACGTAAGCGCTTTGTTTATTTTTGAATAAAGGAATTCTCACAAGAATGTTTCCAAGAACAAAACGATAAAAAAACAAATGATTATTTAAAACCACATCGCAAATATTTGCATGATTCATCGCATAGTGCAATCAATGGGACAAAAATATATGCACGGAAATTGTGTGATTCCATTGGTTCATATGATGCCTCGCCTTTCATACGGAGTTCGTGGTGCCTTTTAGCACAGCATAATAGGGTCAGCGATGGCCAGTATGGCTGAGATGTCAGTACCCTTTACAATTACATTGGTACTACCGTTCTTCGTTGAGTTTTTGGTGTGGCGCCGATTTCCGTTTTATGCCGTCACTTACAAGTCCCTTATTTTAAGGGCATTTATTGTGAATAGTGTTTGAGACCGAATCGATTGTTTTGTTGCACTCTCATAAAATGGTTCGGATTTATTCACCTCAAAAGCGCAAAGGGTATGAAATCACACCGGGCCAAAACGTATAACAATTCGTACGTAAGATGTCTTGTACAGTCACTCGATCCTCACTGATGCTTCCGTTTCCAACTCCGGTTCTTGGTGTTGTTCATGCTGCGTTTTGGTAACGGCAATGCTGCGTGACGATACGCGATTCCTTTCGTAATCAGATCCTATTGACGTTTCAGATCGGTGACGTCAGCGTTCGCTGATGCTACAGCATATCACCTCCAAAACATCCTAAGATATCACACACAGCTTGCTACATACTTCGTATCCGATCCTCATCGCTGTTCTCCCCCTGAAGCCATCGGCAATTACTACTGCGGTTATGACGACGGCCAGAGGGTACATTGATGAAAAAGGGTTCTCTTGGATAAACCACAGCTTCTGCGAAAGATGTTTCTTTTTGAAATTCTGCTTCTAATCCTGTTCTGTTTTAGTACCGGGTTATCGCACTTTGTTAAAGTTGTACTATTCCGAGACTTAGACGAATCAATGTTCCCTTGAAACATGAACGAACTCTTTCCCACGAGTTCGCCGTTGGCTTGGCTGACCCCCGGAGGCGACGACAGGACCATGCGTTTGACAGCCTGTAGTTCCGATCATTCAATGGAGTTGGTTCGTTGGAGCAGGTGCCAACATGGTTTCATCATGATTCAAAAAAAGAAGGAGTGCGGAGTACAGAAACCGATAACAAAATTTGTGTACGAAATGAATACAAATCCAATCTCGACATCATGTACATGCTTCATCGTTATTCTCATTTATCGAGTCCCTTTCTTGTCCGTGTTTGATAGCAGTGAAGTCTTACGGCAAAAGTATATCTGAGATTTCAGTCTTGAGTATGTAGTCATCTCAAGGACGTATCCGACGGAGGACTCTATTAGCATATAGCGATTTATGAGATTCCTTCTCATATGATTCGTCGTGCCCCCTCCCCCTCCCAGCCGTCAGTCAAGCACGATTGCCGCTGTAGTCTTCAGGAACCGACTATGAGGAGTGAGTGACAGCGTTTAAGCGTTAGTACCACGTTTACTGATGCTGCTTAGCCGGATGTTACGCCATCAACAAAAGAGAAAACGATCGAAGACGTGTCGCCAGTGGTTGAGAGCGAAAAACCATCCCCAATGGCGAATCAGGAGCCTATCGCGATGTGCGTAGGTAAAAACGCTACTCGTTCTTCGTCATCGATCACTGGCGACCAGTGCAGCATCTGTCGGCAGTGATCAGACACAGGCTTACGTGGCATACTGCTGGCTCGAGGCACCGTGAAAGAAGGTAGGCAGAAAAAGAGCAACAAGGGTAAGTCGCTCCCTGACGTCTTTATCGTTGTTGTGCCTCGGCGGTTGTGCTGTGACTCATCTGACTGAAAACAGACTTCCCTCTCTAACACATGGACGAGGACCAGACGGACAAGGTACACTACAGTATTTCTGCCTTTCTTCGAAATTTAGGTATTTATTCTCATATCTGCTGCAGCTGAAAAGTAGCCGGGTTTTACTGATTGAATTTGACATATGACCATTGCCGATGCACAGCCATGGGCGTGATGAAAATCATGGCAGTGGCATGATAATTTTTCGATCACAGTATGCACGTATGCGTTGATCTTCGTTCATACCCTGATTATACATACAGAGGCCTTTTATTCTGCAGATAGCCATCGGTTCCTAACGGCATTTTCGACAGATTTACATACGAAACTCAAACTTTGATACGACATCTTGCTGTCGTTTAGCAGACTCATAATGAGTTAAATTTTGACTCAGCCATATACCGCTATTACCATATGTAAACTCAGTGACTCCGATTTCATTTGACATGTTTCGGTTGAGCAGCGACTATCAGCGTTATCATTTATCGCCTTATTTTACTGTACCGTACGCTTTTTTCACTTCTTCGCGTCGTGTCAATTTATGCCGACATGCACTTAGACATGTAGATATGAAAAATGAAAAGTAAGTACTGCTCTTTGTTTTCGTGTGACATCTCAAAGGCAGCAGAATTTTGCGTTGCACCCCTGCTTTAAGGTGGAGACAATGGACCAACGTTTCAAGGCTGCTTGTCCCTTCGATGACATGGAAGCAGATGGCGAATCTGAGCAGAGCAGTGATCGACTGGTGGTTCAGTTTTAGTCTCTGAAGCAGTGGCTATGTAGGCATCATACATTAAAACCTATGTTACTGGTAAGACTGCAACACACTTGACCTTTGATGGTGAAAGAGGTCATGTAGAGAATAATCAGCAGAGAAACAGTCGTGCACATTCAGTCGCAGCACCTGCGAATCCGTGGATTTTCTGCTGACTTGTTCTTGACTTTTCCTTCAGCGGCAAACTTTTGAAGCCTAAGGCAGACCAGACGAGGCCGATAAGGCGAGTGACAGAATGCTGCGAAAGCAGCCCCCCGCAAAGCATGTATTTTTCATCAAGCAACTGCTGTGCCATTCTGCCAAAGTGTGATGAGCCCAACGCTTCTCACCGAGACACTATTCAGAAACACTTGCGCCATTCCCTTACAAGAATCCAATGGACGATTAGAACATCCTCAGTTTGGAAGACTTTGTTGCGCCACTCATCGCCCCGCAAAAGTTTAGTCCCGTGGTGATGGCAGAGTAGGTTGGATTAACTTGACCTGGTGTGCAAACTGTACAGAGAAGTTTAAGTTCTGCGAGGACGATCTACAGTGTCTCATAATGAAATGAAAGCCACAGTACCTAGAGGCCGTTCTAAGGCTCTCGCCAGTCACCTGTGTATAACCTCTCACTGCTAACCCCCAGTTATTGATTCTTTTGTAGAGAAACTTGGTAACAGCGCTGCCTCCCCTTTTGAAGAGTCAATTTAGTGTGTTCAAGGGTGAGGTTAGCCTAAGCAACCAAACAAGTTTAGAATCTGGTCTCATTGACCTCGTTTGATTTCCCACAAGGCTTGAAGTCAAATTGAAATGCACAGTAGTGAGCAATCCGAATTGTTTCAATCATAGGGCCCTTGCATTCCTGGCTACTTCATACCGTCGTAATCTTCATTTCATACTATGTATTTGCAGCAAACAGGAACAGCGTACTTCTCTTCAGCGTAGTCGTTGTGTAGATGTTATTCACAAATCGTTAGAAGAATTAGTCACCTCTAATCCGTAATGCAAACAACAGATTGGAACGTCTTTCATCATGATGACGCGAGCAAACACGCGGAAGCCATAATGGCGTACATCAGCGCCTTAGATATCTGTTGCCTCCGTCAAAACACTTACCTCATGATCGTTGGTTGCCAATCGGATGGCTTTTAACAGCTGATTCGGCAGAAGAACAAACAGAACAGAGGCGGAAACATCGCAGCCCTCAAATGTCTATGGAGGCAACTGACATTTGAAAATGTTCGATTCGACTAGCATCTTGGCCGATGCAAATGCGAGGGATAAATGGATGACGGTCAGTCGAATGTGCAGTCGGACATGGAGCCCTGGATGCAATTCTGAGACACCGAAAATGAGGAAACATCCACTGATCCTCAGAGTAACTTCTCTGAAGCGATCCTTATGTACGCTGAAATCGGCAAGTCGTCGTACGTCATTTCAGTTGATGGTGTACGTCGGCACTTCAAGAAAATCAAAGTTTCTTCGACTGTAGGATCACAGAGCTCAGATGCAATGAGTCTGAACCTCGATACCAGCTCCATTTCTGAGGTCGCTTTGCAGTGCCAAATTCATGGGAAAAGGTGCAATTAACTTCTCATTTTTCCTGGTGCATTCGCTTTAACAGGAGTCTGCTAATCGAGTCAACCTCGTCCACATTTTCCTGACATCGACATCGGCCACCTCTTTTTTTGGTCTTCCCCATGTTTTCTTCCCTGGCAGTATCAGTGCTTGGACCACATTTTCAACACACTACACAGGCCTTCTTGTCATGTGATCACCGAACCAACACTGGCTGCTTTCGATAAGCTTTCCTGAAATTGGAACTACCCTTAGAGTTCCTCTTATAAAGCTGTTTCAGATGTGGTCCTTTCGGTTAACTCCACGCACTCATCTAAGCATTTGCATTTTTACTAAGTTCAGCTGTTGCTCAGGTCTCTTCACGGTAGCCAAACGTTAGGAGACTCATCAACTGCGTACAGAAGCACGGTTCTTACCACCGATCTCTACATATTTCCCCTTAGTCTGATGGTGCGATTAACTCATATTCCTTAATCTCCTAAGATAGCAGCTAATTAGCGATCCCTTGTAGTGGCTCAGACTGTGTTTAAATCCTTGAAAAGAATCATTTAACCCATAGCATTTCGGGCACGCGTGTGGACGCGGTATTCTGGATGCATTCACTATAGTCGTCAAAGGCATTGCCAGCAACTTCCTCGAAGGATAATAATTAATAAGAGACATCTTTCTGAGCTGCTGCTCACCCATTACAGTACTCTGCGAAGAGTTCAGTTGCTCAAGCCGGTGTGGAGTCTCATATTTTCACCATATTGACCACGTATTATTCGAGATTCGAACAGTTTGTCCAGGTCGGCAAAAAAGTTTATTGCTAGGCTGATGACGCGAGGGATGTTAGAAGGATCTGTTTGTAAGCTGCACGACTCATAGCATAGACTATGCGATTTCACTCATCCAGTATGATCAGTAAAAGCGTGAAGTACGCTGATGATGATGTTCCATTGGGTTCAGTACAGTTCAGATCTGAATTATTGCGTTTTTTCGTACCCCCCCGTCACATATCCAAGAAGCGAGGAATCAGATAAACGACAATTACTTAATGTTTAATCCATGGAATCTGTGTACTGTAATATACATCATACAAGCCATGCAGCGGAGTCTGTATGAAGCTTGTTTTACCAACTGCACAGTTCTGCAACAATCTGTTTGAAAAACACCGGGGTAAAAACCCTTGGGTTGATTGTGGGCGAGAGCACAGCTGGGAACAGCAGATAAATGTAATGGCTGGTAAAGTGCGGCGATCACTCAGTCTATGTGTTGTGCAGATGGACGATTTTTCACTCCTCATCTACTCTGCATCGACCTACTTTCCTCCGGAGAAAACAACTAACTCGCCATCGGAGTCATTTGAAACTACTTGGCTGATTTTGAATCTGTAACTGCGGCTCTGACGGGTATGAGTCCATCCTTATCACATGTTTGATAAAGATAACGGTTGCTCTGCTCAGTTTAACACAAGAGCCGTGAACGTCCCTCTTCATCACTGGTAGTCGACCGAAGCTTACCGAAGGTCAGTCGTTCCGGTGGCTACCTGACGTTTAATCCCAGAAAATGGGAAATATATTCTGATCACTCTGACACAGATCCACCTTCATCGCTGGTTTTATTTTTATATTCAGGGTTATGATAACTTATCGAGCTCCCTAGGGCTCGATGGCAGCCAAATGGCGATCGTTGACAAACTGTCAGGAAGAGTACGTGCGAACAGTGATTGAGAGGAAAATGGATAATAAGAGTCTGAAGTTTATTCTATGAGTGCATTCGCAACGAAGTCACCTCACCACACAGCAGAGTGAGGTGAAAAACGTAATCGTTCACGCAGACCCTGTAAAATGTGTCGAACTGAGCATATTGTTCTAATATGAAACGGCATATGAGACAAAGTGGCATTCATGAAACTTTAAAGACTTTCGAAAAAGTTTTGAACATTAGACTGTACCACTGATAGTCGCAACAGCAGCAGTGAGGGCAATGCATGAAAATGGAAGAATGGCTGGGAAGCGAGTCCGATTGGTGCGTGCTCATAAACGAGATGAAAACGAACTACGACGACCCTTGTCATTTTTGGATCTTGGAACTTGACGCACCCGAAAGATTACATTTTACTGCGTATGGTTTAATTTCACTCTTAGGCGACATATGTCAATGTCTGTTTTGTCTTCTCATTTCGCCCTTTGCATTTTCGCAATGCTTTTTCGCACAGTGACATATAGGGCGTGCCACCTCCAAAAACATGTCTCGTCATCAACATGAGTTTGTCTGGTGAACACAGTGATGGAAGAAGATGAAAAGTTGTGCAGTGTTCGGATACAAATGAACAGTGGCACATTTTTAATAGACCTCTAGGCAATAAGGAGCAAATGGAAGTGCAGTAGGCATGAAACTTGGCCTTGGGGGGGGGAGTCAGGCGCGATTTCACTGAGAAAGAACATAAGTATCGTTTCGACTCCACTTCAGTTGCAGTTTTGAGTCCATGCAACATTGAGGACCATTCATCCGGTGGTTCTGGTCATTCCATCTAACACTATTTCAACTGCCAGAGTTTCGGACAACTGATGACACTATCGTTTTCCGATGCATCTTCATTAGCAGCGCCGCTGAATCACCACCCACCCATAAAAACTCGTGACAGCAGCGGGAGCTAATGGCGGCCATTTCGACGAAAAAGTGATTTGTTGGCCTTGCCTGTCGAACCAGCAACAAAACCCCCTGATCGTCTGGTACTTTGTTTGCGGTTGCTGTCATCTAAGCCGTTTACTCTTCATGCAATTGGTGCACGCGATCTTTTTTTTAAACCGTTTGGCAGAGTGTTTGGGACATCGGCTGCTGCCTCGATGAGGAACTGGTTCTCTGTCGACAACCGATTTGCTGCAGGTTCGCTTATTCGTGTCGTGCGTGATTATGATGATCGGTGAGATTTATTCTGAAGAGTTTGTCCTAAATCTAGTTCGGTGGCGAGTACACCGTGGCACGAGCTCCATGCTGTTGTAACTGTTTTGTATCTGGTAATAAATTCAACAGAACGTCAGGTAACATTATGTCTGATTTTGATTTATCTAAAGTGTTGTAATGTACACTGAAACGTACATATCTCTTTTCACAACTGGATTGATTGACACTAAGCTCGAGTCAAGCATATCCGCTGACGTGGAGAAGAGGAACGCTTTCGAATACTAAATATGATAACTATTCCCTCATGTTACAACAAGCTAGTTAATTCATGCTAAGACACTGTTTTTGATTTATAATTGCTCTTTCATTTTGCGCGTTGCATATTCGACTATTTTGGTCTAAGCAGTGATCTAGCCAGTTTCTCCAAGATATCATCTAAATCTTCCTAATCGATTTCCATCCACATTATCCGTAATGATATTTTCATTTTAAATATGGTGGAGGGTCACAGCTGACCGGTTTAAGGCAGCGTTTGTCTCCATTAAGCGTATAAAGAAAGGTCATGTGCATAGGGAAAAGGGGGTTGTAATTGCCAGATAGACGGTATTGTTTTCCTTTCCCATCCAGGGGCGTTCTGCCAAAGTTAGCGCTCGTTGTAATGTTCCCGGGATATTTATATTGACCGAAAAGGCTGCTGTGCCCCAAATCAATGTTAAAACTCAGGGTCTAATTGCTGGAAAGAAGAAGTCATAGAGAGCTAGGCCTATAAAACCGATCGAGCATCACTTAAAATGTCAACTATAAAATTACTATATATACTACTATTGAAAATCGTATATGATTTCTTTATGCGGGAGTGATATAATCTTTAGGTAAGTCACAAACAGGAAGACGACGCATAAAAGAGTCTTTAATTAGGAACATCTGACGTCTCGGACCAAGCTGGGTCCGTCTTCAGAGTGCAATAACAAAAGG
>UZAM01006659.1:55294-65565 GCA_900618415.1 Soboliphyme baturini
AGACGAACGTTTCCCAATGGAACTTGAAGCCCTTCGTGCACCATCTGTCAGTCCCGTGCTGCAGTGCGCCGTAGTCTACCTGGAGCTGCACGGAGTGGAATGAAAGTCATTTTTGACGCTTTCCTTGTTTTGTCGATCATGGCAAGTGGTCTTGGCTGTTATCCACGTTTCCCGGACGTCTTGGACACAGCGTCCGTTCCCCTTTGTCCTGAAGGAGTGGGATTCGAGGTGACTGTTTCGTGAACCTGGACCCGCTCACGGACATGACCATGTCTTCTCCTCCGGTTTCTCCCCTGTACAGTGGATCAGTACCTCATCTCTCCAAGAATATGCTTGTGATAAATTTGATATGCGGGGTGTCATCCATTAAAAGGATTTTCAAATCTTGAATTTTCTTCATAATCTAATTGGCTGTAAGGGCTTTCCACGATCCATTTTGCATCGACGCAACCGCAAATATCACCTCTTGGAGGTCTCTCTACATAACTCCGTGTCATTCTCATGATTAGCTATGGAAAAGGGACATCCATGTCGTTCTCAAAGTCGTATTGATCAACGACCGAACGAGACGCTGCTTGAAATTCTTCTTCTTTTTCCTAGCATGTTCCGTTTAACAGGGCCTCTACACTGCGTGTGATTGAGACTCGTAAAACATCAGACTATTTTAAGAACTACACTTCGAGTCATTTAAAATGAGTTTAAATTAGAATATGATACATCGAAAATCAATTCGAATATTTCAGTTATAAATTGATTTATTTTGTCATCGTAAAAAACGATGAAGCCATTTTTCTTAAGCAGTTGTCCAACACATTATTGTGGTATCTATTCTGGGTATCTGTCTGGTGACCAGCCGTCTCCTATACCTTAACATCATGCTGTACCATGCCGTTTAATGAATCCTTTTTTCGATTCTGAACAAGGGCATTGGATGTTATTCGACCCGGGTTGCCCATTGGTCAGTCGATAGAGCGTCCAGGTGAAAACGCCCGGAATTCGAGCTTCGGTCCAGTCACTCACCTCATTCTTTTTCGAGAAATTCATCCATGGGTCAGTTTGTGGGAAGCAAGTAGAAAACTATATATTACGTTGGTTACATGACTGTAGACAACGCGTTGAAAATATTCCCTCGTTCCTGATCAGCTTTTCACCATCGGTTCATGAGCAGGGATATATATGACGCATCCATATCAGCAAATGACGAAAGGCAAGGGTGGCTAGCGTTCCAACATCCCTACTGCTAAACACACCTTCCTCTTGTCCTTTCCTGTTGCCACAAAATGTTCTGCAACGTCTGCACACAATTGACGTGTTTGAGTAGTAGGAGGTGGTCGACGGAATGTTCGAGAAATATGCGACCACCTGCGACCAGTAGCAGAATAGCAGTTCCCATTTTATGCTTGTTCAACAGCAGCAGGCGTTGCTCGTATAATAAAGAAGAAAAATTTATTCGGACGTGTTTCGTTGCTGCGAAACAGCTGCGTTTCGAGACGGCAAGTGTCAGACCGAATTTGCTGAACGAACATATGCCACACGCTTGTGCTTGGTATGGTAACCGGCTAGATCTCGTAACAGCTTTCCCTCAGTGCACCCTCAATGGGAGGGGGGCTAAAATGAGGCAAGGAGATATCTGGTCCGTATTCAGGCAAGACTAGCTATTTCTCTGCTTCTGGACTGTGGATGATGATTGACAAGTTGTATGGAAATACCGGACAAAAAGCATAGCAGCGCGTAATGCGCAATGTGAGAAAAATATGCCACCGGAAACGTCAAACATGTACGAAACAACAGGACATACAACATTATGTGATGAGGTTGTGGAGTTTGAGTTCTCATATTCGACATTTATTAGACACAGCGCAATAAAGAAGTACGGTTTCAGCACAGAGGCTTCCCGTAGACCGGCCTCAACCTCGTCTTGATGTTAGTTGTTAAGGACAGCTGCGTAGTTGGAAGCTTGAACAATGGTTTTTATCGCACTGAGGTAGGCTTGTTCAATCGTGAACGTAAATTGGGTGGCTAGGCATTAGGAATCATTCCACGTATCGCCACAGTGATATTCAGGTTGAGCTTCTAGGTGACAGCCTTCTCTCTGACGGATTTTCTTATTCACCTCCAGAAGGATACGAGGAACATTGTGAGGAACACCGGCTCATGTTCCTTACATGAAGTTAGACCGTGGGCTATAATTGGCATTAGATAAAGCGAAACAGGCACTAGTGCTCGGCTGCTAAGCTGATCTCCCAGTTTGTGATCCTACTGTATACCAGAGGGGTATGTTAGATACTTTACAGAACAGCAGCAATATTGTCGACGTAGTAAAGATGTGTTCGTGGGCCATAGTGTATAAATTAGTGCCTAGTGTTGCAGTCAAAATTTGCAGAGATGCATGACATAACCCTTTTGCTTTGCGCTAGGTACCATACTACTGCAATATCCTTATTAGCATGATTGCGGCATTAACATTGCGGACGTTTTGATGCTTGACGAAAGCAGACAACATTCTCGACCTTTTATTATGTATGATAAGCATTTATGGAGCCAGCCAATAAAATAATGCAAAGTGCATTTAAATTGCGCGTGACGGTCTTCCAATTCAATAGCCCCTGGTATTACTATAAGAGCCTGAAGATACTGTGGGATGGAATTACTATCAACGAGTGAAACCATTTCAAATACTGTAGGTATGTTGGATAACGACAGCGGACATCGACACTAGTGAATCTGCATAATGGTTTAACATGAGAGAATTTGGATGAACTGTATGAGAATGGAAGTATCGAACCATAAGGGCGGACATAAAGATCGCCATGTGAAAGTAGCCGAATTCACGGTGCACAGTCTCTAAACACATCTGCTTGATATGAAGCGTCATGAGTCTGGTCTGTATAGCTTCCGCTGTGAGGTAACAGTCTTCAAAGTGCGGTTTGACCGCAGGTACGAACGAGCAGATGCTGATGACCAGCGGTTTAAGTAAGCCACCAGCTCAAGCATTAGAATCTGTCCCAGAATCAGACATAACAACTACAATCAGCGACGATATGAACCTTGAAGCGCAGCTAGCTTCATTAACATATGTGTACTTTATTTAACAAACGACCGCCTTCAAAGACTGATCTGTCATTTTGCAGACAAAGTGCCGCGAGGCGGAAGATGCGACTTTGAATCAGACACTTGCGGTTGGTCGACAACGAAAGACGGGGACTTCAAGTGGCTCAGGGCGAATGCGACCTATCGTAGGAATCTGGAGAAGGACGACCCGATGATACAACTGGTCTCTGATCACAGTTTGGGCAACGTTTCCGGTAAGCCCCCCCCCAATCGCCAGCGAAGCCGTTGTCCATCAGCTGCGCTTCTTATGCGATGACAATTCTTAGGTCACTTCATGTACGTGCAGCAGGGCAACAGCGAGCGAATGCAAAGGGCGTTTCTGGTCAGTCCCAAGTTTCCGCCGATGTCCAAAGCGTTGAACGACCCGAAATCGCCGTACTACCGCCAGTGCAGGGTAAGTCGTGTCGAATGAGCGATTTTCGGTCTTTTCAGGTGAGTGACATTTTCTCGTACAGGTCCGGTTTTATTACCATCACTTCGGTCGCGACTGGCATTCGGTGTTTCTCTTTGTCGTGACAGCCGACGAGAGTTTCAGGGAAAAGATATGGGAAGAGGACAAAGGGTTCCTGTCGGCCGATCAGCACAGTTACTACTGGCAGAGGGTGTCCGCCGTCATTCCGTACCAGGAAACCGAGTAAGTCAGCGGCGGCAGCGGTGCATTGCCTTTGTGAGGACGACGCACTCATCACTTTGTCTTCCTGCAGGTATTACCTCCAATTCGCCGCAATTCGAATTGCTGTCTTTCATGGAGATTTCGGCCTTGACGACATCTCACTCACTCCTCAGTGCTTCGTTCAAGGTGGGTGAAAATATATTAGGTCTTGTAATGGTAAAAGTTGAATTACAAGGCAAGGCTGTCTAGCCGAACGTAAAACGTGATAATTACATTTCCATGATAACATTTCAATTACGTTCGCAATGTGAGAAGGTTTGCGAATCAATTCGGTAAACAGTGAATTCGGGCCTCGTTGTTTGAACCATCCAAAGTAGTAGTCCGAAGCCTAGTACAGTCGACAATGCCAGGTCACTTGAAAGATGAAGATCATGGCAGCAACAGTCTACTTCTGAGTCTACCTTTGACTCGCTCTACTCAGTTCACCTGAAAATGATGTACGATACTGTTTTATTGCTAGTACGTGGCTGCTAACCAGTTTGAGTCGCAACCGTATCGGGCGAACCAATATCTGTTCAAGACAACAAATGGGATCGCCTGAAAGTTCCAAGAGGACCACGACTGTGAGGGAAATTCACACCCGGAGGTCAAAACATCCACGTCTCTTCTCGGACTCAGGTGCAAGTGAGCCTAAAATACGGAGCAGCATTCAATACAGCGTTTCGCAATCGACCAAAGACAGGACGATCACAAAACCTCCTAAGTCGCAACTTCAGAATTCGAAACAACATGGGATGGTGAAATTTCCTGAATAAATCGAATGATTGATGCGCGGATGAATGAATGAATGAACAGACGACGAAAGAGTGCTTTGATAAGTGAAAGAACGAGTGAAGCATGAAGGAAGGAAGGAAGGAGCAATTAATGAATTGATAAATGAAGGGACAATACAATGTACTGACGAATGAACAGCTGGATGGATGGTTAGACCGATTAAGAAGCGGTAAATTGATTGATGAATGGACTGACTAATAGTGGGCAGATTAAACGATTACTCAATGAATAAATGAACAAAAGGAAAAACTGGTAGTATAGTATAACTGAAGCTTTTGTGTTTTCACAATTCTTTTTTTTTGGTGCAGAAAGGACCGCAGATAGTAATCACCGTGCGTAACAACGTTTTATTTGTCTGAAGCGTCAAAAGTCGGTGTAAATTCATTAAATAAATTTTATAAATTTTTCTACGTCGTTGAGACCCATTGTAGCTTCAAATCCTGATCTACAAATATGCCGAATTTCATATAATCTAGAGGTTTCCTAATTGGGAGAAAGATGCTTCATCCGCAATTCAGTGCGTATCTTGATGTGAATTTGAAGAGTGCAGATCCCTCTGATCCTTGAGGTTCGCTGCTGTCCAGTAAATCCAGAACAGAAATCGTCTGATGCATTACCGCAGGACAGGAAGGAACGAATTCACCGTCATCATGTTAATCATGAAATATTTAGGAAACAAATCATTGTGAAACTACATTCATGATATTTTAGTAGCTACTGCGGTGCATGGACACGAAATCGCACCCCTCTGTGGGGTGAAACTCAGGCGCCCTCGTTACCTACGGATATACCTCGTTCCGTAGCCATAAGTAATAAGGTTAAACCCCGGAAATATGGATTTATCAGAGACTGCTCGTTTTCAATGCCGTCATTAAGAGTACGGTCATCTGTCCGTTCTCAGAATTTATGCGCCTAGGTATATTGCGTTCCCGGGGGCCGTTTGCCAAGCTCCTGTTGCGTTGCGTTGACAGCCCTATCGTCGTAAATGTTTATGATATTTTTGTGGCGTCGGTGGCCAGCTGTTTCTGCTATTCGCTACGTTGTTGTTGGGTTTGTTGTCGACGTGGCTTTGGCCTGAGACACCTTCCAACGTGGTCATTCAAATCGCCGTTCGCCCATCAACCTGGCAGAAAGAACAACCGTCTGGAAACGACGTGTTTCCTGTTGATTTTCCAGGGCTTAAGGCCCAAATCGTAAAACGAAGGATGTCATTCTGAACCTTCGACCGTGAACGTGGACCCGACGAGGTGCTGCGATGATGCCGCCGATGAATCTGCTGTCGTGGCACGCGTGCCCTTCCAATCACTCCTGTCAACCGTCATTCCGGAAAGCGTAAATTACGTCTCAGCAGCTGTCGATAACCCACCGACGTTTCGTGGTTGCCTACAGACGTCTTGGTGCCGTACGGCCAAGCCAGCTGCTCGGCTTGGTTCATTCCCTTGCCCTTGATGTCCTGCGCATCAAGTCGGATCAACCGCCATCAAGCAACCCTCACGAAGGGTCCTTACAGGATTCGTCAAAGCAAACTAATTTGCATTTTGAAAATCTGTACACGAGGAAGAGAACCTTGCGTTTTTTTTTTGGACAACTGCATCTTCGTAAAGGATTAATTGATTCAAAACTACAAAGCAACATAAGCATCCGCGACAGTAAGAAAAATTTCCTTTGAACGGTCGTAAACGAGACAACGTTTTGATTATATGTCTGTTAATGTTTGATAAGAACAAATTACGTGGCAGTTACAATGACAGTAAAGAGAAGCACATTAGCACATTCCTTCATGGCGAGATTTATTTCACATGCTTCTGGCATCGTATGAGTTAAAATGCTTTGCAATTATGATCTCTCCGATAGAGGGGAAGAAAGAGCAAGCAGATGATGAATGCGTCGTGGAATCTGGTCTTGCGCTATTTGACACACTGCAGCGTACGAAAATGTCCTGATGTTCGTCAGAGAGACCGGTTAAGTGTAAGACTGTCTGTGTGCTATTGGATCGGAAGTCACATATGGGGAAAGTTGTTATAGAACTGTTATAGCCTGTCTCGGTTTTTTAGGATGGGGGAATACATGAGTTGGTTTATCCAGGGTTTTTAAAAGTTGAAAGGTTCTCACTTTATACGAAGTACGCAGAAGTCGAAGAACATTTCTACTGCTCACTTCAGTGATAAGCTTAAAAGACTTGTATGCTCCAGATTAGCAACGTCAAACCGAACGTTCCAAAACACAGAACAAGACCTTAATCTCCTAGAAGATGATTACTTAAGTGTTTTGATATGATTCTTTACCTTATGACTATATCAGCCTCAACCTCAAGCTTTCTATGACATTGACGGCTCTCGTAAGAAGCATCCAGATGGTCAAAACTCCGCCTTGCTCTTCAACTATTTCCACAAATGTGGTCTTAACGTTTGAGTTCCTGTGAAGAGTACCTTAACTCATTCATTTTTGAAATGAGCCCCTAACTTTGAAAAGGTAGATGAATGACGCTTACGATTATAGGTTGACATTTTTTCTAGAGAAAATTCTAAATCATACGAACGCTTTAACTGTATAACTTAAGTGTGTGCTTATCAATGGAATCTGTGTCGTTCGGTATGAAGGCTTGCAACATTTTTTTCTTTGGCTTTCAATTTTTTCTTAACTATTCGAATATGCGGTCGCTCGTCGCTAAATCTTGAAAACAATGTTCAGAAATATTGAAGGAAGAATGGAGGATTTGGGCATGGAACGTATCCGACATATTTTTCAAAAAATGCTAAGCAGTGGCAGATTATTGAGGCACCAAGCAACGCGGATTTTAAGCATTATTATTAATTCGTTTCGACACGCTCATTGTAGCGTCGTCACCAGTGCACCACAATGCGTTTCTGAAACAGTATGAGGAACATGAGACATCGCTTAGACCTTAGACCCTGAAATTCGATACCCTTACCACGTGTTCAAGAAGGGCGTTATACAGTGAATGTTTCCACCCCTACTGTAGTGTCATGAAGCCATTTCAAAACACACCTATGGTCGTCTTGTCATGCGTACGTCTGACATCTAGCCAATCAGAAAATACTTAGACGATACTCGGTTTATGGTCTACCGTAACACCGGCATCAGTTTGGCAGTGTTTCTGTTCGAAAGGTATACTAACCGACCGCAGCTCGGAAGAGGCGTCGAATGTGGCTTAAATCCTTTGCTGCGATGACCGCCATAAGAGATACGTCAGAAAAACTATCGGTTATTGAATGACCGGACTGTCAGTCCGCCTTTGACAGACTGACTTCTCTGGCATTGCACAACACGCCATTTTTGAGATACGCTCCTCAGAAGCGGATGTCAGTCAATGTCAGTCAGAAGAATATGTCCGTAATCGATATATCTGGGCTTGGTCGTTTCGCGCATGGCTCTCTATATATTTTGTCGGTGAAACAACGCTTAATCAGCGAACACTCCTCGTTTGTGGTCAGCGAAAGAAGGGATGACATCACGAAATTGACTAGAAAGTTTGGAATGGCATAAAGAGTGGTTGGAAGCGAACAAAACCAAACGTTACGAATATGCAGGTACAAATCTGGTGTTAATCTGTCACCCACTTTAAATCGAGGCATTTCAAGTATGAATTACGGCTTTTTGTCTATTGATTGTGCGGTGTGCTGGATGGCGAAATGCCTTAGCAATAATGTATTAAAATCTGCGTTCTGTAGTGCTTTCAACCATGAATATGCTAACGGTCACCGATTGATGCAACTCATCTAGAGTAGGGTATCATAATCACCAGATTTTAACGATCCACTGCTGGGCGAAGGCGACTCCAGAGCTTCGACATTAACTTTTGTTTGCTGTCATTTTTATTCATATTGATGCAGAAGCTTGTTCACCTAATCGTTCCGTCAATCTTTCTGCCGGTTTAATAGTCGTCTTGTTTTTCTTGAAACAAAATCTGAAGTTTCTCTGATCGGCACATCTAACAACATGTCCAGCCTATCTAACAGTCGCTCTAATCTCTTCATTCCAGCAGCGGCATCACAGGCTCTTATTTGTGCGTCCTCCTATCTTTTCCTGTTATTTCTAACAAGCATCTTTCCATGCTGCGTTGCCTGATCTACAGTTTATGAACAGCTTTCAGGCTTAGAGTCCACACTGGCACCCACAGGATATCCGGCAGTTTCTCGGACGATAACGTTTTCAATCATGCGAAAGTACTGCATGAGATAACGTACTTGACAGCGCAGTTTTCTTCAGTTCATTTTCAGTCATACCTTTATGACTCTAAGTCGTTAAGCTCTAAAATTCGCCTTTGGAATACTCCTACTGACCTTGGGAGCATCAGGGTGTCAAACGAAAACCGCAGATGACCTAAATCACTGCCCTGTTATGTCCAGCAACTGATTTTCTAACTAACTATTCAGAAAGCCTCTTCTAGAACTGCTCTGAACAACTTCGGTGATATGGTGTCTCTGTCGAACACCATTTTTGAATTCGAACTTGCCTGTGCTCTCGTGAATCATCTTGTAAATTATTAGATTTACAAACATTCTCTCGATTCTCTGACCTCTCAAATGATCGAGAACGAAGCAGATACGTGCTGAATCGTAGGCCTTCTCGAATTCTACGAATATCAGGCATAGATAAAGCTGATATTCGTTATTTGTCGGAATTACTTGCTATGCCAGAGGTGTTTAACCGTACTAACTCCAGTTATAAATATTCATTTATTCTTTGGTTGCACAGCGTACAGTTTGTTTGTCAGTACCTTCGTCAAGATAGTGATATTTAGATAGACAATTTTAAGCAGACTAATTGGCTGGTAGTTCTTCAAAGCCACGGTGTCTCCCATTTTTCCACTGAGAAAAATGATTAACGCTGTAGTACCAATGTAAAAATTTAAGTAATTTATAATTCCTTCAAACGGTATTTAACTTAAGGCGTTAACATCTCGGTCAATGCTTCGCCTCCTGATTTCACGAGTTTCACTGTAATACTGTCTTTGGCATCTATTTTATTTGTGTTTCCAGGCTTCCCACAGTCACTAAAGGCTTTGCAGAATTGCACTTTCTGCAGTTTTATATACAAATTTTCACTCCCTTTTAAATTGCTTATGGGTTCTTGGTTACAGTCCATTCTTCTATTTTGTGAGCAAAATTTGACATCGGACGATCCCGTGATTTCTTAATGGACTACATCTATTCAACACCACGATGACCTGCTCAGTGTTCATCTTTTATGTATAACGAAACAATATCATAATTTCATTCTTGGCATTGTTTGGGCCTATGCATGTCCATTTCTTGTTTGATTTCTCTTTAAAACAGTGTTAATGTTAAACTAAATATTGGTTCGTTTTAGCAAATTCCACTAATCATTCATTGCTGCCATTGATTTAGCCATGATCAAGACGGCCCCAGGACATTCGCTTCCTTGCTGCAGTCTGATTTTCACGTTGAGGCTACTAATGATGAATCTATAACAGTTGTTCCATATTCAGGTTTCTTCGAAAAATTTTTCTTTCGTATCATCAAGTCGCCTGTACTTGGATAGCTTGGAGTTTGCATCTGTTACAAGCTCTCAGAAATAGTCCAGGCTCTTACTCATTCATTAAGTACACTTCATTTATTCTGCGTTGTTCTTTCATTGTCTGTAGATAATGAAGCCTACTCATCCTGTTCTTACATTTCTGATCCTCTGTAGAAAGGAGGTGTCGACTGTTAAATTCCAACAGACCTTC
>UZAM01006661.1:28534-38951 GCA_900618415.1 Soboliphyme baturini
TGGAGAACGAGAAAGCATTAGGCTTTTCGTTTTAGATGCGTTCACACCCATGCCGGTCACGTCGCACTCGGCTGCGAACCTTTCTAAGAAGATCATTTTCAGAAGATGGTAATAAAACAAGGTCGTCTGCCAACAGCAACCTTCTCGACTTCACATCTCCTGCACCGATACCCTCGTCGCCTTGGCTGCGCCGTACTATTCCATCCATGTACAACACAAACAGGAGAAGGGACAGGACGCATCTTTGGCAGAGACCTATGCCAGCGTTAAAAGGTTTCGATTTAACGCCATTTGCTATTATGCAGACCTGCTGTCAGCATATAGTGATTTGATGGCCTATAGCAACTGACCATCGATTTCATATGTTCACAGGCATGCCCATATGTTTATGCGCGAGATCCGATCATAGGCCTTCTTTAAATCCACAAAACACATGAACCGGATCGAGCGAACTCCAACGATTTTCCATAAGTCTGGTGTAGGGTGAATATCTTGTCAGATGTATTTCAGCCAGGAAGGAAGCCGCCTGCTCATCTTTTATTTTGAATTGTGTTTTTCCGCGGCACCTCGTTTCTAGCACATTTGCATAGACCGGTTATGCCCCGATAGTTGGAGCACTCCTTGTAATCTCCCTGCCCGAATCATGACACTACATCTCCCGCTCTTCATTCATCTGGTGTCTTCCCCGTAGCCATTGCAGTCTGACAGGCACATGTAAGCCAGCACATGCCTTGTTCGCGTGTTGCTTTGAGCATTTCAGGGCGGATTTCATCAATTCCAGCAGCCTTTTCACATCTTAAACTTTTCGCAGCAGCGTTATTTCATCTGCAGCAATATTAATATACATTCCCTGCTGCTCCTCAGAGTCTTTCTGCGGTTGCTCGGGGGTTCAGAAATTCTGCCAAGTACTCTCTCAGTCATCGAAGAATGTCGTCATTCTCTATAAATGGATGTCCATATTTTCCTTCCAAAACCATGGACTACCTTTCTTTTCACATCAGAGCCTTCTGATTGTCTGTGAGAATACCTTGTTTACCGTCTAAAAATTCGACCCCAACTCTTCACCGAACTATCCCCAGGAATCGGCTTTCGCTTTTCCACTTTTTTGCTGCCGCTTTGCGCATTTCTTCGTACCGCATTGAAGGCTCTTTGCTTCCAAGCCATTTCTTTAATTCAACCATCTCGCTGACAGTCAGTTGTACTTTCGTGTCCACCAGGAAGTTCTCTGTCAGGGTCATCACCGGAATCTGTTGAAACCGACGTGTAATGTTGTTCCAGTTCGCAAATTCCGCTCTCGTATTCCTTGAGGTTAATGTTTTCAGTTTGATTCTCTGCGTGCTTCTGCCACCATATCGTCGCATGGCATCTCTTAGTGTAGCATTCGAAAAGCATGGCGATGATCAGTTGACAGCTTTGCGTCTCTCTTAACATCCATTACAGGAGTCAGACGGTAGATTATCAAATCGATCATGGGCTTCTGTGTACAAAATTCCATCTACAGTGTATACTGGTGCATGCTTCAATTCTCGAAAAATGTGTTCATAATGGACAGTCCGTTGTTTGCAGAAAACTGCAGCAATTTCATTCCGTTATTGTTGAGATCACTAGGGCTGTTCTTTCAAATCACACTTGTATGCTCTGACATAACGCATTAAAATTCTCCATTAGAATGAGCAACTCCTTAGTTGGTTGTTCATACATTTGCATGTTATACTTCATCCAGGAAGGACTCATCCTTTTGAATTTGGTGCATAGACCTATAATAAGGTGAAAGTTTTAGCTGTTGTAGGCTCATGAGATGATTGGCTACTCTTCCGCCTTCGGGATTCCATTAAGTTACTTTGTATGCCAGTTTTGGTTCTGCTAGAGCGGCATCACCGGACTGATTTCGTATTGTGATGTCGACACTTGAGCAGAATAGCTCCCATCGCTTCCATCTTTAGAATTTCATAGCCTTGGCAATTCATTGATGAAAGTCCATCTATTTCGAGTTAGTACGTTGTAGCCGCATCAACTAGCTCTTGCTCTTTCCCTCTGAGTGAGGGTATATTGCAGTTTCCGACTGTAAGCTCCCACTGACTGTGTTATTTCCGTGGGGTCTTTTTTTGACGTGCTATAATGGCATTCTGTTTTCTCTGTTCTGAACGGGTTGTGACTCTGTTGTTGATTGGTATCTTCGTCGTCGTTTCGTCGATTTTCAGTAGCCGTTATTATGCCGCTACACCCAGCTGTTAGAAAGCATAAACAGGTTCTGATCGCCAACATTCGGAACCAGCCTCAGTTCCCCGACGGCTTGCGCGGCCGTTGGTAACCCGGGCAACGACCGAGTCGGTATACTGTTCGATGATGGCAATACCATGAGGTTAGGCGGAAAAGTTTTGCAGATACCTCGCCACTGTATGCAGTCCAGCTCCCTTCTCATGCGGACTTTGTTCCAACAGCGGGGGTTTACCCTCATAAAGAATTCTGTTCGTTCTCTGCGTAAGTTTAAGGTTGCATCCGGATATCATTTGAGCAACGGAGATTGATGGTTACTTGCTAGCTAATGCTTGGACAGCAGCTTTTCAAACTTATGAATATTTCAGTAGCAGCTGGTGAGGAAACTCTTTCAAAGTATCGTGAAATTGAAATTTCTTTGTATGTTATTTGTTGAGAGTATCACCTTTAGCCATTTGCCCAAGCAGAATGACCCTAGTTTGTGATGTAACACGGCGTTGAATTCACAGCGTTGCAGTACTTTTGTTTTACTTTACCGTGGTGTTAGAATTCCTTTCCAAAAGCAGATCTGTCTCAACCTTATTCCTCCATGATGAATGATCGCCTCCTGGTCGACGTCTTCTGTGTCTCATCTCCCACATGTGAAGCTTATTTTATTCCTCATCCAGTTTGGCGAACAGTGCTGATCTCTGTTTCATAATGTGTAAATTTCCTTATGTCACCTGTACCTGGAAGAGAACAGCGATGTTCTACATGGTCCTGCCATTTAGCTCTCGCAGTGTATCAAGGTCAACGGCGCCGTACCCAGTTTAACCGATCATCCATGGTCTTTCGTTAGAAAAACTATATCCATGCCGTCCGATGCGAGGTGCAATAGAATTTGTGATTATTAATCGTTTCTCCGCACAGATTTTGGACAGATTACTAAAAGCACTAGAAGCTAAATCGACATTTCCGTGTAACTCTAGCTTGGCGATGCCATCATTGGAGATAATGGTGCCGAGATATCGAAATTGGTCTCCTTAAGGGCGCTTTACCTCCCTGTACCCCTTGTAGATCATCCATGCCGGATGGGTTTTTCATTACTTGACAGTTTTACGTAAAGGAAGTGGCCGTCTTTCTCAGCTATGTGGAAGCCACCAGGTGACAGTTCGCTTCCCCTACTATTCACCAGGACAGTATTATCTGCGTACTCCAGTTCAGCGAGTTGTCTAGCAATATATGTTGAATTGCGCCTTCCCTTTAGAATGAGACGCCCGTCTTTGCCAGATTTGGCGCTGTTTCGACGAAGAAAGTCGGGAACAATGTTGATGAACAAAGGCGAAATCACATTTCCCTGTGAACTCCACAGTTGATAAGGAGCCTTTTATAGATTGGTTTAGCAACAGACATTGTTCCTGCATGCATCTCTTCCAAAATAGAAACGATGTTCTCTGGTATCTCGTAGCATTTCAAGATTTTCTACCTCGTCTTACGATGTAGTGAGCGCAAATGCCGTTTTAAAGTAGGTTAAACTGACAATCCAAGGCAGTTGGAATCATCGGCATTACTCAGTGATCCTTGATAGAGAAAGTATGGTCGAGGCATGAGTAACCCATTCGGAAGCCTGCTTGATTTTGGCGCAGTCTAAAGCCTGTCTCAGTCTTGCCAGGATAGTCCCGAAGAAGAGTTTCTCGAGAGTTGATAGTATGGTGATACAACTGTATTTGGAACTCTCTGTCTCCGGAGTCTCTGCCCCAATTTAAATATAGAGACAATAACGATGCAGTTCTGTTCTCCAGGGTAACGTTTGGAGGTCCGCATTTGATGAAGCTGGGCATGAATGTCTTCTGTCATTCCAGTTTCTCCATACTTAATTGCCTTCTTAGGAATTCGATCTAACTCTCAGACCTTCGTCACCTTGAGGTGTAGTAAGGGATTTTAGATTTATAGTTTAATGGGTGGATTTGAACGTGGCTCTAAGTACTGGATGACAGTTAACGATTAGAAATGACGAATTCGAGGGACAGCTGTTGAGTAGCTTGCTGTTACACATCTTGATTTGCTTTGGATAGTAAACGAATTATGGTGTATAAAAACTAACGAAAGGCGTGTTGAAGAGTTGTCATGTGTGTAGTTTCTCTTACAGTTTAGTACCATCTCTTTTTTCATGTAGATTAGTGATCATGTTCTAGTGATCATCATTTTATTTTAGGGCTCAGGACTTACCATAGCAAAACTTAAAGTATTATGCGAAGTAGAAACTTATTAGGTGTGATGTATGTGATGGTTTAATTGATTCTTAAGTGCTGTTAGTAAAGTGGACGATTGCCCCATATTTTTCAGCTCTGGGAACAAGGTCAGGTCACGTTCATTCCGTTTTAGGCTTTGGTTCGCTTGGATTGATGACCAGCGTTTTGGTTTGCCCGGATGGAAAAACAATCGAGGCTGAAGCAGCTCATGGAACGGTAACTCGTCACTATCGCGAGTACCAGGCTGGACGAAAAACTAGCACCAATCCAATTGCGAGCATCTTTGCATGGACACGAGGCTTAGAACATCGAGCTAAGCTTGATAATAACAGCGCTTTACGAAAGTAAGTCGTAATGTATTTCAGATTGAGCTTTCGACAAGTTTGTCAATTGTTTGGTGAGCGAATTCGCTGATATTTTGATTCGACAGAATTCATAGCACAGCTCGTGAGTTTTAGCGTTATATTCGACAGCACCTGTACGAGGCAGTTAAAAACGTTGTAGTGAAAACCTTGTACAAATTAAGAGCGGGATGCGTTGTGACTTACTACTATAATAGATAGTTCAACTGCGGGGTCTGTAGAAGTGTTCGATTGTTTGAAAAGCGTCAGTACGACTTGAACTTCAGTACCACCCTAGTTTTATAAGCTCGAATAGAAAACTTAAGGCTCAAGAGTCAGGGATTGATGCGGACGACGAAAACCAGTCTTCCGTTCGGGTTTATAGTCAGAGCAGCACCTTCATTTGCGCAAAATTGCCATATGGACATGACGAATTGTCAATCTCTATTTTCACCGCTTCGTTAGTCGACCATTTCTGTACAGAAAAGGTACTACATATTTCGTCGTGCCAGACGATCCATTATTCTAGTCACTGAAGTATCAACGAGATGCTGAAGCATATTGTTGACAATTTGCCTATTTTTCAAGATGTATACGATCATGTAATGCGGCATGGCGTTTGTATAGCGATGGACGTTGCAGACGGAAAATGGGAGTGGTTTATAAAATCAGTTGCAAAGTTGAAATAAACTGTTATTTGCAAGTTAATTTCCTAATTTACCGCTTGTAGTGTGATTGTTGCATTTATTACAATAAAGTCGGCGATTAGGGTTATTAAATGCATTGCAGATACCGTAGCTCATCCTCCAGCCCGATCATGAGTTTCGTGAGTTCCACTATGACAGCTTTAAAACGTCATACTGTCTCATTTATTTTCAGATTCTAGAATTACTTCTCTTTTCGATAGCTTGCTCTGAAGTAAAGTAAAACGAATTTTTCTCTTGATCTCAGTAACAGGTAATAAATCAATGGATATTTTTCTGATAGTCAGATCCGGCAGCATTGACGCGTAGAGTACAAAATAAATCCCACGTATTGTAATTATACAGTAAATTTTTTAATAGAAACGTGAAAACCCTCCATGGTTGTCGGATTTAAGTTTTTCTGTTTAGCTTTTGCCACGCGCTTGAGAAGGCTTGCATTGAAACCGTTGAAAGTGGGAAAATGACAAAAGATTTAGCGTTAGCCGTTTGTGGAAGTTCAAAGAAGTTTGTTTTCTTTTCCAATTTGTTTTTCTTAGTCAATTTCTAAATTAATTATATGATTTATAGAATTAAAGAACATATGTATGTTTCCACTGAAGATTTTCTGGAAGCGATTAAGGACAACCTTGAAGTGAAAATGGAGAAAGAAATTGAAGCGATTAAAATGGCTGCGTAAAATATTGCTTTCACTGTTTTGTTTTATTAACATAACTGTCCTTTCATGGTTTATCATAAAACCTTAACTTTTATTACTACAAATATGTATTTATTGCATCATCGTGAAAATGACTGTAAATATTATGTACTGCTTCCAGAGCCGTTGTATTCTTTATAAGTAAAGTGATCTAATTTGGAATTTGAACAGAAGCTATTGATGTATGGAAAGCTCTGCGTTTCAACGGTAAAGCCATTATACAATCACAGGTCTGCAAATTATGGGAAATGTAGGGGGAACATGGACGTCCAGTGGCAAAGAGTACAAGATCTCGATAGATTTGAATGAGCTTGTTGGCTAAAGTCAGCATGTCCTCGACCGATATATTCCTGCTGTGGTTGCATGCATATTTCGAGTGCCTGAAGTACGACATTACGTTTGTATGCATTTTTGCAGAAACGAGGCATTGGCTTGTAAAAGATTAAACAGTTTGTAAATTTCTGATAGAAAACCTGAAAGAACATATGATGCTAGTTTAAATGGTTTATCACTTCTGGTAAAGGTGACACTGAGCGAAATGCATACGTGAATCATATGTTCGTGCTCATTGTCGACATTGTGTTTACGGTGCTCCTTCGAACAGTGTTGTTTCCGTTCATTGTTCAACAAACACAGACTCGGATTAGTCGTACCTGCACATACAGTAGGATAGCAAAATGAGCTGGATTCCCTTCCTCGTTTGTACAATTTGTTCCACGTTCTGAATTCCAGAGTGGCAATCTGTCCATGTCGGTGTGTACCAATGTTAATTCACTGTACAAGCTGAACCGGTAATTTGTCATTTTTACAGCACTATTGCCTCGGCGTAAGCTGTACCAAAAAGTAAATTTCATTCTTCTCAGGGACTGCAGAGGCTTAGATTTATAGGTAGTCAGCGATAATGCCGTTAAGCGAAAGCATAACCGGTTTAGACGCAATGGCGACTCAGTTTCAGTTGATGCCGGTGAGGAGGGTACCCCGCTGAACTGGTCAAATTAAGACTAGCGATCACTAAGTTGTGGAGCTGTTCTGACCGTATAATAATTCTATGCTTCACTTTTCTATTTACGACTAAAATGTACAGAAACAATTTTCGTAGTAACCAGCATGCTCCACTTCCCATCCGTATTCACGATAAAGTTTGGTGGTTGAGCTGTTAAGCCCGGGAACGGGAGACTGCTTGCTATGGCAAAATCTATCGTGCACCCTGTGGTGGACCTCCCTGAGACCACCAGGCAATTTTCTTCTGCTTTCGATTTTTTCTGAGCTGCTCGTCGTCTAGTATCGAAACCCTATTGCGCCCGTGGCGGCAAACAACTATTTCAGTTTAACGTTACGAATTTACGCGGGATGTGCATGCGGACCGGTGGGACCAGTGATATGTCACGTGCTCCAAGAAGCATCCAGGGCATATTTATCTAACCTGTCAGTCGCTAAAATCCTCGACTATCGGCTTCACATCGTTCCCGGCGAATTCTCGTAATTACTTGATTTCGACCTTGCATGCTTCGTCGGCAGAAGTGCAGTTGACGAGTACCAGGGCAATGAGGCGACGAACAAGGCGTGCAAACGACCAAGCATATCTGGCGGCTTGATGTTGACCTCTCCGTGGTTTTGAGAGTCACCTATTATATCCCGAGAGCTTCGCAACAAGACCAGAAACAGCTTTTGACCAGATTTGGTAAATTTGCCTGATAATTATTGACATTTCTTTCAGGGTTCACAATAATCTGTTCCGTATTTTGGATTCCTATTTCGGTAGTTTGGATTTGAACGTGATTTCAAATCGATCATGTCTGGACGGAATTGAGCTTAACCAGACCAAACGGATTTTCATGTTTTTTCAAAGACAGAACGGATGTTATGCTAATGATATGATAAAACGAATAGTGCCAGGACAGCTTCTTAAAAGTTAATTCGTATAATTTTGCAAAATGGCATTAGGTAGGTCAAGACGAGCCTGATTTAAGTCCTAAGCTCTTTAAGAGAAGTACAGCGTTTCATGTGAAATGATAGGATGTGAACCACAGATTAATTGTGGTTCATAGACGGAGTCATCAAACCGTAATGACTACGAGTTAAAAGGTAGCTTTAATCTGGCACTGTGCTGATCAAAACGAGTAACGACTGAGTGAAGGCTGGCGTCATAGCGAAGAAATACGGTGAACATTTTTCTATGCACTAAAGTACCTGCAGCGACGTGCTATAGACTCCAAAACATGCGGCTAATGAGATCGGACAATTTGAACCTTTAAGACAGACCTCTTTTGTGAAATTATCATGATAATGCGCGCGTAGTCGATGGTAGCCATACGCCAATCAAAATAATGTCTTTGGGCTGCTGCGTTGATGAGCCAGGGGTCGAAACCATAGTGCATAGTTTCAGTTCCTACTTCTTTTAGTTAGTTGTCATTAATTGTCTGTCTCATTGGAGCAAGGGAGAAGGAGAGCACGGCAAAGCAACCACATAACTCCGCTGAGAGCTGATGCTTGCTGGTGAATCAGAACCGCCTTTGGCTTCCACGAATAGAACTCACTCATCGACCGACTGAATAGTTGCAGCCGCTTCCCAGCCACTGAGTGGTTATGACCACCAGTCAGGATTTTATAAAGATCCACTGGAGCCTCGTTGGCTATTCACTTAAGGGTTAACGATAGGCCCTCACGGATCTCTCAGCGGCTAGCGGGGTACAGACACCGCCGTTTTTTACCAATCGCTTTCGTTCTCTGTGGCAAGGACGAGAGGATGGATTTTTGGGGTCAAAACTTTGGTCGAATCATAAAACTGGTTACACAAGACATCCGACTCCTTTTTTCTAAAAGTATTTACCGTGCTCATAATAGTTCCATTTCTCGGTAAATGAATTAATGGTGTAGTCGGCCAACAGACGCCCCAGTTTGCTTAATGTTCTGTTCAGCGGAATAACTCTAGGAATTCTGAGAAGTGATGAGCGTAGACTCTGATAACTAATTTCTCAAATGTAGCAGGCTGAAAGACGTCATCTACTGGCGTTCCGCTCCAAGAAATGATATAGCGGTACAGTGGTTGTGAACTCTGACAGTTCGGGTGCCGTTCGGTTCCAAAAGCTGAGCTGACATGATAGCTAGAAATGACCAATTCAAACTGTCCCCTTCTTCGGGTTGTGAAATGTTCCTGTTCGGAAGGAGCCTCGTTTCATCCGTCGCCGACTTGCATGAGCGCAACTTTTACTTAAGAGACTAAACCTTTCAACTGCTGTAAACAACAGCAGCAAACATTGACATTAACAGTTGTCACTGTTCAATTCATCACCTCGAGCCGTTTACATAAACTACTGTATCCACTGTTTTTCAACACTAACTGTAAGACACCGGCTGTTGCATTGTAGAAGGATATATTCTTTTCTAAAAGCAGATCTACTTCTATCTTGTTCCTCCATGTTGCATTCTGGCCTCCGGCTCGACATATGTCGTGTTTTGGCTTTCGTACGAGAACTTCATGAGTTAGAGTAAATGTTTTATTCTCAAAGTTTGTTTGACCAGATGAACCTCCTTTTCTTAATCTCCACATCTACTAAGGTCACCTGTTTACCACATAGGAGTATATTCATTCCTTACGTGATCTGAGTCTCATTGCCATTTAGCCCTCACTATGCATCGAAGCCAGCGCTGCTGTACGTAGTTCAACTGACGCTCATGCAGATTTGTTAGAGTAATTGTTTCCAAGCTGTGTAACAATAGTGACTAGACCGAGCAAGGCACGAGTTGATTTTTGTGGAAAGTTTTACTTCTTTGCCAGACTAAATATTGGAGCTCCGCCTAAGCGCTGGAGGCGATGGCAAACTTTTTCTTGACTCTGACCGAAGGTTGCCGTCGTTGGAGCCGACATAATTAAATTAGCCAACTATCTCTACCCGTTCCCTACGAATATTGGAACAGTCTTCATATGTGGTGATATACGAATCAAGATATGTGCGTCAGCTGCGAAATAAGCAGGGATGTGCCGCATATGCAATCGCGGACAATGTGACAGCTGTGCCAAAGCTGGCAATGATGGGCGAATAACGTCGTCGCACGGCCTGGAAAAAGCACTGGTGGCGGTGAGTGCATAACGTCATTAAATATGCATACTGTAAAATCGCGGAATACTGTAGTCGGTTTCATGTTTGGTCAAGAATTTTTATTTTCGTCCATTCCGCAGTGCTCCTCTGCTGTTTCACATTGTTTGCCGAATCGCGACAATTTTGGAGG
>UZAM01006662.1:10237-20987 GCA_900618415.1 Soboliphyme baturini
CGTTTAGAAAAATGATGCATACCACGGAATCTAGCAAAATTTATTCAATGCGTCCCACAGCTGAACCTGAATGATGTCACCTTCCTTTCGTATCTTCATTGTCTGTTAGGAGGGTTGGCGACACGATGAACACATTCACACCTGCTTTCTTCAGGGTTAATATGGAATTGATTCCTCTCCTTTAGGTTTATAGATCATAGTTTCATACCTTCGTTCATCATCATCATCTTCTATGGCCGCTTCTCTTTTCGGGTCGCGGAGGCAAACGCGTCAGAAAGAGTTTCCAACGTTCCCGATCTTGTGCCAGAGTCTGAGCTTCGACAGAAGACAACTGGAGTCTAGAACAGACTCCTTCCATATATTTGCACCGTCTTCTTCAGGTTCATTTTATTACATTTTTTCATCCTACGTCAATTTACTTTAAAGACATCAACTCCCAGCTACCAACGTCATGCTTGCGGATAATTTCAGGATTCATGGCAAATCAAAATGGCCATGAGGACTACGGTTTATCGAGTTTAGCGCTTACCTTGATAATTTTCTGTTCGCCATTTCCGGGGAACCAAAGCTGGATTTGTGGACAACGGCCTGCTCGACTGGTGAGAAAAAACCTAATGAGACGGGTTTAGAATAAATATTTCTGCTATGATTATTCGCTCGAACAAACTTAGTATGAGATATTCCAGCTAATCCAATGCCAGACGTTAGACGATGGCAGCAGTGGCATTAAAGCCATAAATGTGCATACTCGAGCAAATATTACAATCCGTATTACCGGCCAAAGACAAGTCAAAATACATTTAGCGCTGATTGGTTAAATCGTTAAGGACAAACAGCGAAGACTATATTCAGACTTTCTGGGTTTTATGCTTTTCACAACCTCTTAAAAACACTCAGAAACAGAAATAGCAAAACACTTTTGGTCATTTAGCAAAAAAGAATGATGATTGTTTTGAATGACAGTATACTATCTAGTCTGATTCTGGAATTGTGATTCAGAAAATGACAGATCGAAGATGATCATATAACGAAATAATGCGTCACCCGAATAGAGGGATTCCTTATCTAAGAGTATAATAATCATGTGAATAGACAAATATTCACCGACTGGTTCACTAAGTTATTCATTTTGACCATCATGCATAAATCCATTCGCTTTATTCATACGTTCGATATATACTGATTCATTCACATCCGCCATTTGTAATGCAACATTCATTCATTGCCACATTAACTCATTCATACATTCGTCGCCACTTCTCACATTCGCTCATTCATACATTCACTTATTCATATCTTCCATCAATAAATCAATCAAACATTCACCCATTCTATAGTTCATTCATTCAAAGAGTTTTTAAGCAATCATATTCACAAATTCACGTTTTTCACTTTTACACATTCATTCAAGCGTCCATGCATTCCTTCACAGACAAGTCGCGTAAATGCCAGAAATTATCATTCGCTTTGAATGAAAGCCTTTCGCCAAGTGATTATTTTCTTGCTTCTTGAAAGCTGCTCAAACGTTTAGGCATTCCCCCCTGTATGTGGGAAATAAGTCGTGGTTGTACTGAAACATCGAAGGAAAAAAGCGCGGAAAAGTTTATCATTCAAGCTTCCTCTCATCTCCTCATCAAATCATATATTTGCAATACAATCGCCAGCATTATCCCTTTATCTACAGCTAACTTTTATCGAGCTACGATGCTGGAATCTCAGTGGATGACGTTAAGTTAATGATAACAGTGGCTCAGCCTTATTTTCTTTGCTCTGCTTACGCAGGCACATGTCTTCGTGCCCTATCTTTGAGCTTTCATCAAGGATCTTCCCTGTAGCTCTCTCTCAGAGTGTAATAAGGAAGTCAACGTTGGAAGTGTTTCTTGGTCCGATGGAATCTCTTTTCAATAAAAGAAATATTCAAGATTCTGTGGTAGCTGAATTCCCTTGGTGAACAACGATATTCGACTGATTGCAGCGCCACCTGCTTGGCTAATGCAGCAACGGTCTTGTTTCCGCAACGAAAGCACCAAACGCGATATCTGAACAGGAAGAAAAAAAAGGTTGTAACCACAGAAAGGTCGATTGGTTACACTTTCACGATTAGGGGTCTGATGTTCATGAACTGTACGTTATGTGTTGATCTTCGTTTCACTGCTATTAACCAGGGATACCCCAATATTAAGGAACAATCAACAGCACCTATGTGGCAAACAATGTATAGCACCTATTTCATTCCCACGAAGTAATGCCTAATTATCAACTTTGAAAGCAAGAAGGCGACTGACCTGACCACTGCTTGGACTTGAGACCTCTCAGATCAAAATTATACGCTCTACTGATTGATTAACCACTAGAACGGAGCAAAAGGTTGCAGTTAATACCTTCTAACATCACAGTTGCTTAGAAATGCAAAACACTGACTGAAACACAAAACGTTTGAACGGGTATTTCAATAGGAACCTTTTACAGCATTTCTACTCGCCATTTACGTGGTCAGTGGCAAGCCACTTTCTGAACTGACCAAAATGGAACTCACAGAGAACAGAGCCAAATCCGCTGCTCTGATGACATCGCATATTTTGGCCACTGCTGCGAAAGAATCAGTGGCCAAAGCAGCTGCGGCAGATTACAGCGGATGGGACACACAAGTTTTAACTGAAAATGCAACAAGCTTTGCTACTGACGGTAACTTCTACTACAACTCATGCTGCTGAGGCAGAATGTAATTTGGATTTTCAGCATGGCAATACATGAAAGAATTTTGGTACGTTTTCCCGATAGTGGCAGCCGTTTGCTTTCTAATCATCTTTACCTGCTACATTTGCGGAAAGATAGAAGGTAGCAAGGGTACGCATATTTTAATTTTCTTTAGCGCTGGTCACTGTCAATTCTGTGCCACCTAAATCTTTCAGGCAGAGCTGCTTCCATGGAAGCTATCCCTCATCCAACACAGCTGGCAGTGGAAAGACCGGTCCCAGTAGTTCCAACTAAAGGAGCGAGAGAAGAGCAAGAAAAAGTTTATGAGGAATCAGAAGAATCTGAAGAAAGCACAACTTCAACAACAACTACTACGTCAACAGAATCGACCACCTCAACATCGAGTAGTTCATAATTTAGAATCTATGGAAAAATAAATCCAAAGTGGTATCGTCGATTTCTCCACGTCTAATAAACTCTGGAGCCCTGTTAGACATTGTCCGTAAAACTTGGCTGCACGTTCCGTATCGCAGGAATGTATGAATATGGGCGACTTGACTAAATTCATTAATAAAATAACCAGCGTTTTATATGCCTGCAGTACGGTAATAGTAAACTGATAAATTAACAGCATCAAACGAAAAAGAATGCTTCCAACTAATGATTCGACGCAGTCTTTTCTGCTAAGTGTTTTTGAAGTCCACCAGTGTCTGTGCTAAAATTTTTTGAGATATGGAACAACGGGTAAATTCAAAGACTTCATCAGAAACGCTGTCAGCAATAGCACCATTCTGCTAACAGACTGTACTTGCTGGCAATTGCGCCGTTCCACATTCAGCGAGCCCGCTTGAACAAGCTATTTCGTAAATGTGTTTCACGTTCTGCCTCAGGGTTGCCAGGGATTCAGGCGAATTTTTACAACCGACGAATAGGGGAGGGCGGGGCTAATGTGCTCTAAAGTCCTTGTTGGCAATCTCGCTGCATGGCAAGAAAACGGTTCTGCGACAGTCGATTATATCAGTGATGGGTGGGGGAGTCCAGTGAATTAGATGGTATTTGCATTGAGAGTGCAACTGTGCTTCCTGATATTAAAGATTTGCCTATGATTTCACCGGACGTTACTCGTAGCTGTCTTATGTCGCGCAGTACTACATCCATTCTACAGAATCGCTTACCGAATGTCGTGATTGGCCACCAATATCACGTGACTTGTATAAGTGAGCATACCACTGTAGTTCGTCGATCGTAGAAACCATGTTACGCCGTTGAAAGCAGCTCTACGAAAACATGTTCAGGGATTATTCGCAGGCCACCAATATCAACTGCCTAACTAAGTACAATAATTGTAAGAAGGTTTAACTTCCAGTTTCAAGCATAATGAAGTTCTGGGCCGGTTATCACCAATGACACCTTCAATTCATGACACCAGATTTCCATGATGCACATGTACCGCCCCTCTCATCTAGTCGTTAGGAGGACCACTGAAGTACGCCACGGCTATGCGGTAATTAAGCGCGCAAAAGGCATCTCTGAACTGGACTGAACAGTGACGTTAACTTTAAATTTAAATTTCATTTTATTTACTCAAGTGACTCTGAAAGAGAATATTGTTAAAACCCAGAACATTGAGGAATAAAATAAGAATAACGAAAATCCTTGTAAGAAATCTAAGCTTCATGTAAATGACAACTTTATATACAGCATGATACTGTTTTCAATGTAGTCTTACCTGACGATTTGTACCTGACGGAGGCATCATCAGACTGTGAAAATGACGATATAATTTCTTACCTTTTTCAGGCATCATTCGATAAGCGATATGTCTGCATTTGACTGACTGATTCGGTGGGATCTGAAGTAGAAACGTTCACTTCGGAATCAGAATTCATTAACCGCTTCAAAAGTCACTCGGTTTCAGGCATGGCTTTATCGTACGAGTGCTATGCCTGTAGAATTCATGATCCTAGCCAATACTGGGGATCAATATAACACATCCACAGTCGAAAGCATGTTTCACTGACGTCATAATTTTGGTCTTCCCTGTAGTCTTTTGCCTGCCAGATGAACAACGAACAGCTGATTTATCATCTGCAACATTCAGCATTCGCACAACACGTCTGCACCATCGTAGTATATCATATCATATCACAACACATCTCGATCGTGGAGTAGCTGGCTGACTCTGAGGGGCTGATGAACTGCCGAGTTACGAACTCTGCTTCAACCGATTTTGTTCAGGAAGCCAAGTTCTGTCACTTGTACCCGTGATTCGCTTTTCTGGTCGCTACTCGGTGAATCGTTACCAAACGCTAAGGCAAGAACGAACATCTACTATGCAATAGATGCTACAGGCACTAAAAAAAACTTTTTATCGCCGGTATCCAAAATGGAAGTACCACTAGCCGGGGGAGCTAAGTCAAAATATAGAAAATCTTCTGAACGGTACATTGAAGAATGAGGTAAATGTTACGTGAAAATCTTTATAACGTTATGACAGATCGGTCCAAGACAAGCGGCTAAAACATGATCAACTCCGCGAAAGAAAACGACGGACGGACCAGCAGAAACGCTCGCTGCACAGAACTCACAACTAAATACCGGGGGCATCAACGTGAATGGGTGTACGAAAGAAGCTGATCCTAAAAAGACATATTAATATTACCTAATACATGTGCAATTTGGCCATGACGATATTTAAAAGCACACGGGACAGAACAGAATTCCGTTCCAGTAGATATGAACTGAGTTCATTTGTTGTTGATAGTGACAAAAATCAGCACATACCAGTCGTCATATAACCTAAAAAATCGAATAATAAATCAGCAAAACAACGTGAGTAGTTCAAATAACAATAAATTCGAATCGATCATAAAAAGGCCAAGCTAAACATTATAGTAATCCGATTTCCGATCGAACAACACACGGTCTTTCACACGTAGCCTCAGCGACACACTACTTCCATACCGGTTCTCTTCAACCACAGATCCACCTTAAAAGTAGAAACGATAAGCAGCTGTCATAATTCAGTGCTCCACCGACTCAGACAAGTTTTGGTCTGATGACCGTGTTCCAGGCAAAGGATAAGCTGGACAAATCTTATGCTCATGTAGGTATTATTTTCTAGCGTGCCAATAAGGCTGGATTTGTAACAATATTTCACTAACTGCCGTACGATAATGAGAGCAGAAAATCTTGTAGGAATCAGGTTATATTACAGGCATTTTTCGTCATCTTTCATCAATAATCTGTGACCCCCCCCCATCTAAAGGTGTATATTAAAATCTCCCTTATTGTAACAGTGATATGAAAACTATCACGTAAAAAACTGAAAATGTACAACAGCTTTAATGCAAGAATCAACTATGAAACAAAATACGAAATACTGGTACAGAGAGAATCACAATACGTAGCGTTTGTCTGATAAACTTTCAGCCTTAGCGTCGTCACTGCCATAAACTGCATCTCGCAACTCGGAAGCCATTCCGTTAACGAAAGCAGAAATAAAAACTGAGCAACTAGATGGCAGCAACGAGTGAAAATTTGGTGCTTGATTCATTGCTGACACAGTCGAATCAGTGGACACCGCCATTACAGCTGAAAATTAAAAAAACGTTATATGGCTGCTGCAATAATCCCATATCTACATACAATAATCAGTTATTAAATGCAAATCCTTGAGTAAAGAATATTTAAGGAACATACGCTATTCCATCTAATAAGCTTTCCAACCGACAGTTGAAAATATGACCATAAAAAGAATGATTTGCAAATATGGACAAGCAATGAACCTAGACAAACAATCAGCCGGATTTAGCACAATGCCTACACCGTCAAAGTGCATAAATTCAGCTTAAACTAAATAATAAGCAAAATACAAAAGACAGGCAATGTTAGCTTCTGGCATATTTAAATAACCATAATTCAAATAAATGTGCAAAAACCTCAAGAGATACATCGTTGGAAGAGAAATCAGGGCTTACGAAAGTTATTGACACCTGAACAGATCAATTTCAAACTGCTCTAAAAACCGTCTATACACACCAGTGAAATACACTCCAGTTCAACGCCCCCCCCCTGAATACGAAGTCTACCAGTTTTCAATTCAGGCTATAAACGAAAAAATTTAAATTTAATTTAAATTAAAACCGTGCTTAATATCAGTGAACCAAACTTTTACTACGACAACCAAAAACCTGTTAACCTTTCTCGCGCTGCTTCGCGTCTTCGATGATCTTGCTGGAAATCGCGGCGGCAGTGCACTTCACTTCTTCGCTAAGAGGGCCGATCAGTTTGCTGTCGAACTTTCGTTTCACCCTTGCCTTTCGGTTCGATAAACTGCGGGCCGTCATCGATTGAGATTCGCTAAAACCACGGGACGTTTACAACTTTATGAAGAAAAGAATGATCTTAAGGTCAATTGACCGTAGGAGTACCTTTGTTCATCGTCCTGAGTCGACTTTTTCGGTTTCTTCCTTCCTTCCTCGAAACATTTTTCCTCATTCTCTATGGTTTTTTTGAGGTTTCTAAAAATTCAATGACTCACTCAGATTCCCCGACGCGTAAAGCATGAATATGATGGTAGAAAAAAATCACCTTCAATACGTGATATGATAACAATATGCAAAACCATATCCTAAGAATATACTTTGATGTAGGTTTATGATAATGTTGTTTACATACGTAGTTATTAAGTATTATAATAACAGTACTTAAAAACAGACTCCGTTATTATGAGTCTAATAGCAAACTACTAGTTTTGCATAGCACCTTATAAGAAAAAGAACCTCCTTTTAATTCTCCCGATTTACAGGATGTCCATTTGCTTCTAATAGCTTAAGGGAGCATTTAAGCAGGCTACGGTTCTATAGTATTTCAGCACCTGCAATACTTGGGCATGGATGAATGAATAATACGCGCATAAATGAGTTAGTGACAGAGCAAATGAATTAAGGAATATATGAATCAACAAATGACTGAAAAAGCTGATGAATGAAGCCAGGATCGTTGGATGAAAGGTATAAGCAAAAGGAATGAATAGAAGGGATAAAGCAAAGGTGACGGGAGGAAACTTACGAATGAATAAATGGAAGAATGAATTAATGGAGTTAACGAATGGAAAAATAAATAATGGATTAATGAATGAGCGAGTTACGGTATTAATCAATCAATAAATGAATCACAGTATGTTTGTTGTGACCAGCACTTGCACAAGCATATAATTCTAGAACCTATTACTAAATATGCTCAATCTATGTTTTCAATGCTTTTGCCATTGGCACCTGCTACAGGGCCATGAAAACAATAATTTCTCTCCTCATCCAGACCTGACGAAATATTTCGTGATGGAGTCCACGTCAGCGTCTGCCGTCCTTTGGCTCGTATATCAGAAGCATAAGGGCTGAACCAGTTTGCGTTACAGGTTCGGCCTCCTTCACTACCGAAGATACCTGTATTCATAAGAAAATACAGTCATTCCAACGTGATCCTGACATCTAACGCTTATTACAGCGTCGAAGCCAACACTGTTGTGTGCTGTTCTACCTCACTGTTGGTCCTTCATCAGAATGGTAGCTTCCATGGCGTACGACAACACAGATCTGTTTAAGGAGCAGATCAGCTGTGCCAAGGGAATAGTTTCTCACAACTTTCAACTTCTGGGCGTTAAGGAAAAGGTCGATCTTTGCAGCACTGTGATTAAGTCGGCTGCCCTCTTATTCCCTCTGAAACGACACCTTAGTCTTTGCCAGGGTCAGCATTGTTTCAGAGAAGTAAGTCGAGAACGACGCTGAGTAGCAAATGAGAACGCAAGTCTCTTCGTCGAACTCCACAAATAATAGGGAGCCACTCTCAGACACCTCAACTTCAACTCTGATAACAGAAGTGTTTTCTAAATAAAAAAGATGTGCTCATATGACTGACAGCTATTCAAGAATTTCAATATCATCAAAGATGTAAGATACCAAACGCAGCCTTTAAGTCGAGCTCAAGGAAACCGGCAAACGATTACGACTGGAATCGTCGGTATTACTCAGTAATTTTACGATGAGCAAAAAATTGATAGGACCAAGAACACATCTTTCGGATATCTAAGTGAATCAAAAGACGTCTCGTGTCAAGTGCCTGTCTCATTCGTGCCAGGAAGCTGAAGCCGAAACGGAAAGCAGCGTGACCGTGGTCTAAACACTCGGTCACTCATACTCCTCTAAATAAGACGATAACTACGTCACATTTCCCTCGTTTGAGGGTTAAAAGTTTAGCAAGGGGAGACGCTTTTCTGCCATTCCCATCCTTCGATATTTGACTAACTTGCGGGATTTTGATCCCAGACTTTCTTAAGCATCTAGTGCATGACGCTTTGAACTACTTTCTTACTATAAGACAACAGACCCTTCGGCAAAAGTTGCATGACAGTCCACTTTTACTTTACAACGAACTGGTAAACAGCGTGGTATAGACGAAACTGGGGATTTATAGTTTTGTAGCCTCTATTAGTATTAGCACATGAGTGATCGTAGAATGGGACAAATTTGGAAGACAGCTATTAATGAGGTGATGGAAATTCCCGACAAAAGGAAAATGAATTAACAAATGAAGGAGGGACTAAACGAATGAACTAAGGAAATTTATACTTTTTCAAGGACATGATGGCTTGAAGATCATTTATTTATTTTGCCATTTCGGCATCCGGCGAAGGTCGTAATTAAGACTGTTCACAAGAAGTACAGCGTTAAATTTAAATTTCGCTGGCATGCAGTGAACGGATCATTAATTAAGTGCTAATTAGCTGTAATTATGAATTAACAGAGAGAAAACAAAATTAACAGCGGCTGACATGAATATTTTCAAACGGCTCAGGTGTTAAGCAACTGACCTAAGCTGGTCGACCAGAAGCTGTTTCCTTTCGAACAGTGCCATTTGTCGAGTGGTGATGTGTTCGGCGATGATCTTCAGTTGCATCAACGATGTTGTGTTCAGGTCCTGTTCGGAAATGTCCAGCGTTTCCAGCTTTGTCCAGTCGAACTGGCTCTCGGGCAGCTGGGCACTGCACGATTCAGCGACCGTCGACCGTCGAGCAACGTGATTTTCTTGTGGTGTTGATTCCAATGTCGTTGCCACAACTGCCGCCATGGTAGTGGTGGTGGAGGAGATGGAGATGGTGGTGGTAGTGGTAGTGACAGCGGCTGTGGTGATGACGTTGGTCATCGTCGTTGCCGTCGCCATCGCCATCGCCATGGCCGTCGTTTCAGTAGTCCTGGCCATGATCGACGGACCAGGAGAAGGGAGGACACGTGGCGCAGCCGGGAACGGCAAGGGTGAGGCCGGAGAAGGGGAGTTTCCGCCTCCGCCGAGATCCTCGTGCTCCTCATTACCGGCTGGTCTGAAACACGAAGGCCGAACGAAGTTAGTAGAACCGTCATACATGTGCGGGGAGGCCGCACGGAATCGAGGGCTGTGCGGCGGTGGAAAGCGTCTAAAACCGCGGTAGTGGCGTTCATGGTGGTGGAACGCGTGCGACGGTGGTCTGCGCGAATGCCGGTCATCGCCGAATACCCGGATGGGTGGCCTCGACGACTCCTTCGTTTCTCTCCACCGTCCCCTTACAAATCTATCATCGTTCCTTCTCTTCTTCAATGCCGCCGTCGCCACTGCCACCGCTTCCTCTCCGTACTCTTCCTCCTTCTGCCGTCGCTCGTACGTTCCGCTCTTCGTCTCCGAAACCGGGGTCTTGACGCTCACACGGTGAGAGGTGAAATCCAGCGCTTTCAGCCTCTCCAAAGCTTTTAGTGCCTTATCTTTTGATGCTACCTTATCATCACTGCTCGAGATGGTTGCCATCGTCGTCGCCATCGCGTTCCTCCGTGCTGTCTCGGATTCTTCGACATCGGTCTGCGGTGAGACGCCGGACACAGACGCGGTCGCAGATGGACCGACATGGTCGACGGCCTGACCATCGTCCACTTTATGCAGATCCTCACCATCGCAAACGCAGACGGTGATCTTGTCATCGTCCGTCGGTTTGCGCCGGATCACGATTTTCCGCGCTGCTTTGTTC
>UZAM01006663.1:37116-49368 GCA_900618415.1 Soboliphyme baturini
GCTAACAACCTTCCTCTCGTGTGAACAGCAGACCGCAAAGCGCTGGATGATAATACAAGACAAAACACTTCCTCTACGCAAACCTGGTAAATGTAAACGTGACGAAGCATGTGAATTCTGTCGCAGCATCACGCGTCAGGTAACATTAAACTGAAATACTACTCCTACCAGTCGGAAGATAAATCTGAGGGCAATTTACAGCTTATTCTCAATTAGCCTGGGATGACGAGGCAACACTGTTTTAGAATTACATAATTTTCACAAGTCTTACCGCTACCTAATTCAACGCATGGTTTGGTTTGATATAGTTAGCCTGCCATACCTAGCAATGAATAATGCCGTCATTGCCAGACGCATTGACTGCAGAATAACAATGATTCTTGATGAATACTTTAAATTTTCGCAATTGGTACCTGCGAATTTTCAATTAAGCAGAAACAAGTTTTTGCCTTTGCGTTCACAAAACTACTTCCTTTCGGCCCGTTCAAGAAAGAAAACCAGACATTAAATAAAATTATTTCATTTACTTTCAATAACCGAACAGTTTCCGGATAACTTACCAATGTTTTCATGATCTTTTTTCATTGCTTCCAATGCATCTTCATGCGTCGGGAAATCGACATCGGCTTCACCCAATGCTCGGCCTCGTTCATCAAACAGAATGTGAACGTTCAGTACTTTAAGTGGCATAAAGAACTAAAAGCATGAAATTAAAAATTATTTTTAAAATATTACAAAAATTTCAAATCAGAACACTCGAAAATTTGAGAGATTCGGATCACTACTATATGCTAAGCTAAGAAGTGTGTAAGCATTTAGTATACTGGCTGGAAACGTACGCTACGAAAAACTAATAAGTATAGAAAACGGAACTACGCAGTTTCAGTAAAAATACTACAGCAAACGCATTATGCAACGCTTAAATTGTTTCCTCTGACTACATATTTTCGCTCTATGCCATTAATGCCGATGAAAAGCCTGTCGCGAAGTGGCTAGAATCTAAACAGTGTTTGGAAAAAAGTACAGTATTCCTACACGACGCAGTAAGATTCTAGGCCTGCCGTAGGTCACACGCGTAAAATGTTTCGGTAGCTCTTTTAAGTTTAAAAATAGATTTACTGAACCATTTCACAACTTTTCTTGCCACTTTTGAGAATTTGGACAGAGAAGCTGTAACGTCCTCTTGTGTTAATAGCCTAAGAATCGTATAAACAGGCTACCGGTAAATAGTGCTGCAGCAGCTGCAGCTAATGGCACAAAATGACACGATGTTGTTCCGTTAACATTTTCCAACACCAACGACGCACCTCATTCGCAACACATATACCCGTTTATTCCGATTTATATCTTTCAATAAATACGAAACGAGCATGACCCAAAACGGAGGATTCGTGCATAATGAATTGTTTGCGCGATGTGACCGGACCGGTAAAGGGGTTGCCAGCCAGTTCCGATGATCGTTTATCGTCGGTTACGGAGGAAGACGCGAAAGACAGTGTCTCCAACGATTCCAATCCTGTGCCAACGTTTGAACACCGCGGCATAACATAACTCTAGCCTGGAGGTTCTTACGAGAATTCTTGCCCCGGGATAGTCTTCGCCAACCCCAGAATCTTTGGCCAGTGTCTAGGAAGTAGTGCATCGCATTCCTCTCCAGAAACACTCGCAAGACGCGTCCAAACTACTGCAACTGAGTCTTTTCAATCTAGATAAGAGCGGCTGTACACTAAGTTTCCTTTGGATACTTTAACTGCTACGCCTGACCCCAGCGATTCATCTAAAGACTTGACGGATTCATGAAATACTATTTACTTTCAATCTATCAGGTCCTTACAATCTACTGGTGTTTTAAATGCCAGCGAAAACAAGTTGGTAAGAAGACAGAAATTTGAATAATTGTATAAATGCATGCGATACTATGAGAAATTTCGCTGCACTCGAACTTTAGCTTTAGTGTTCAAACAAAGTTTCCATTTCCATGTACTGCAACGCCTTCACAGCATCGCCATGTACTTACAAATGTTTCTTAAGTTCTTAGAACTTTCAACAGGAAAAGCAAGTCGCATTACTCCAAAAATTCGCAATTTTTTCTTATATCTATGAAAAGCATAATAAAACGGAAACACTTAACCCACTTAATGATTTCTACTCATGCCAGAACTGATAAAAACTGAAACGTGTACCGACTTGACAACTAGCTTTTAGTCGCTCAGAGTAAAGGAAGCTGATCAAAAAAATGATCTTAGCTGCATTAGATTAACTATATGTAAATCAATACAGCTGACTAATAGTGTCATTCAGCTCTTTCAGGAATTTTTTTCACAGACCACGCAGAAAAACGTTACCTCCATGATCACACAGCAACTGTTAATATTCATATTTTATCCAACACTGACTAAAATAATTTTCCTAATACGTAAGTACAAGCAGCGCACTGACGGTCACCAATAGGCTTACTCACAGTATAAAACATGACCATTTACATGTAGCGTGTTAAGCTATACTAAACTAGCAGCACCCGCGTTGGTAACAATCCAATGTGATATCATTCAATCAGCAGTAACAGAGCAGTGGAATCAAACCAGAAGTAACAAACTGGAGGGACCGAGTAAAATAACTGAAATTTAAATGGCGTAGAACCGCAAACAGCACATCAAATTAGCAAATCATCAATGAAAGTTATCTCGAATATCACGTTTATTCTTACTTCAACAATGTCATTTGCCGTTGCCTTATATGGTAGCCCCCTCATATGTACCACGTGACCAACGCCCCGTCCAGCACCGTTCATCGATCGACTGGAATACATGTAACCCCTTCCATAATTGTCTTGCCCACCTCTTACGTTCCCGTAATACGGCTCGTCAATTAGTGGGGCTAGGCTTCCGCGGCGTCCGACAGGTTCTACGCCCCTTACGTAATCCATCATCCGTCCGTAACCCCAACCTACAGATAATCACGATCAATTAAGGATCACATGCACATATCAAAAAAATTCTACCGAAGTCAGGTTCAAATAGCGGGGCATCCAATAAAGAATACGGTCCAGGACGCCCGCCGCCACTTCTCCCATAACTACCCAACATTCTTGGCCGCCTGGTTACCCGTTCCATTTCTTCCTCTGTGCTTCGAAAAACCTCGATATACCTGTATTAAAAAGGGTTGGAAAACCGATCATTTCAAGATAAGTGAACAGCCGGCGAACAGTTTACTTGCTGACTCTAAAAATATATAAATAAAAGACCATACGTAAACTGTACGCCGACAGATTGACTCTATAAATCCAAAAAAACTAAAAACTATAGGGTTACGCAAAACAACTCAACGCTTAAAAACTGAACAGCCCAAAATAGAAACCTGTGACCGATTTTGTCCATATGACGATCCAACGCTCTTTCCGCGGTGTCTTTATCAACAAAACGGACGTAGGCTTCCCCTGTGGCCCGTCCATTACCGTCGAAAACAAATTCTAACCCATCCGGTGCGATTTCCATACCTACACGTACGCTAGAGTATACTCTTAACTGCCAAACTTTACTTCATGCAAGTGAACATCATATGGCGCCGCTCAAACTTTTGGAGAAAAATTTCACGATCATATACATACCTTTGAAAAAATTGAATATTTCCTCCTTAGTACAACCATAGGGCAATCCGCGAAGTCGCACGACGGTATTCGCCTCGGACGCTTCCAGCGGTTTCCCGCTTCTTTTCAGCACATATTCCATCTCCGCTCTTTTAGAATGGAAAACTAAAATACTGCTGGATCAGTTAGAAAAACAAACGCAGCACATGCAACACGCACTTATTCGTTACATGAGGACAGCTAACGACTTCTTTACTTACGCAACATTTTTTTCTAAAGCCACTGTAAAAGTGACGATATTCGCAGATTACAAAGCGGAATTTAATCTTACGCTAATGCAATAATTTCCTGAATGAGAACAAATCTTATTCCCTTTAACACTGTATGTCAATAATTACGCGTGCAAATCAGCACATACAGTACAAAATGATTAGTAAGAAAACTGATTAGTAAGAAAATATTATGATGAAGGTGAACCTCGCAATAAATGTCAGAATCGAACACTTAATTCTCTCCTAGCTGGATTTCTCAGCAGTTCGCTTTTCACATTCAGAACCATACTTTGCAGCCAATGAATCAGTGAAAGCAACTGCAAACTCCAAAACAGTAGGTGCAAAAACAAGGTGAATAAATAATGGAAGAAAATCTATTGAACTATGCGGTTTACCGGAAAAAGCTGTTGCATTTTATTGACAGTAAATTAACTTGTTGTTGTTCCTGAATTTTGTAGTCAAAAGTATGGAGGGACCTGAAGAAACTAAATTTATTTTCATATGCATTTGCGACAATCTCGAACGAAAGACACTAACTGTCGTAACATTAATAACTGTGCACTGATTTTTAAAATCTGTATGAAATTTAGTACAGAAAAACTTCCAGCGGTAAGACAATACCTTCAATATAACGCTGGCCCATGTTTTCTCGGTGCTTTAGCAGCGCTTTCTCCACATCTTGTGCGCTACCTAGCTCCAAGTAGGCTTCGCCAGAAGGGCGACCTTCTCTTGAATAGGTGAAATGAATAGATACGATTTCATCGCAATCTAAATGAAGGATACACATTCGTCGAAAGCCGATACAATTTAACTCTATAAACAATGGGCAACAAATGTTTAACACTGTAACAAGCTCAACACTGCCCTCCACAAAGCTAATATACGAGACACACAACGCAGATTAGATGATTGGCTGAGATGCTTCAAGAAAAGTGAAACACTTCGAAACATTCAGGGTTAGGTAACATAGCTGTAAAGATGGAATTTATCGATTTGCGAAGCTCTGATGAAAGATTCAAAGGGGTACTGTGATCCACACCCAATCAAGTACAAAACTTTCCGTGCTTTTTAAACCCTGAACATGGAAGTAACATAAAATCTATAAAAGTAAACATGTCACTACTAGAAACAGCAATAACAGACTTTGCAGTCTAAGTTTCAGTTACGATGTTTGGGGCGATGTATGAATGCTTCCAGAAAAGACGGTGAAACAGTTACAACTTGCAGGGCCTAAAGGCCGTAGAGCCATGGAACTAGGAGCAAGTGTTCGTGGAAGACTCCGCAACAGACTCGGGTTATTATATGGTGAAGCTCAAATGCTGGCATAAGTACGGGAAGACTGGAGACAGTGTTTAAAGCGTCTCCCTCCGCGATTCCAAGGCATAAGTAGTCACCCAAAGAAATTCACACTAAAGAGACAATCCTAACAAACAATGTACCACTGAAAAACGTCCGAATATCATCTTCCTTGGATGACCATGGAAGACCGCGAACACGAACTACGTTATCATCATCCCGCCGTAACTGCTGGAGACGGTGGTCACCGTTTTCATTTTCTTGATCACTCTTCCGAGAAGAGTCGTACATTTCGAATCAAATCGCAGTGAACAAAGTCTAAAACCTAATACATTTCTTATAGCAAAGCTAATACCGCAGCCTTCATAAGTTTCTCATGACGCAAAGAATGAGCCTGTTAATCATAGATTGTACCTTTAATCCATACTTACAGTAATTCTTACTGTCGATCAATTTGAAAGGTAAAGTTTTGTTTCTCAGCCAAATAATTCTAAAGTTTCTTAACTTCGAGAATTTAGACAAACTCCCAACAATAATAGCAAATATTCGGTGTTGCTAAATTGCTAATAAATTTGTTTAAGCCGTTGTATTAAAAATAAAAGAATAGACAATCCAAGAATCGGTGTTAGCGTTCCGGCAGAACTGTACTTGACAAAATGGATCAGTCAAAGAAAACGTGGAACCACCAAACATCCGACTGAAATTACAATGACCTTGTTACAAGGGGAAAGGAGTCCTTCCTAGAAGAAGTAAAATCTGTTAATTAAGAAATGTCTCATATGGGATCCATCGTTGTAATGAAAGATTTCATCTCGTACATGAGATATATGGCAAAAACTGGATAAGTTTGATTTAGAAAATTGCTGTAGTGTCTTAGCAAAAGCTGCAAGAAGCTGTTGCAGTGTTGTACAAACAAGTATTATCAGTAATGAACATCTAGAATCGAAGCGAGCACTGTACCTGAAGTAGGAAATCCATTGCAAAAAAAGTCGATGATCGGTTTGGCAATTCTAATAGCTGAATCATCACAGTGGACGGTCGAAGTTCACGCTAGAGAGGAACAGAGCTCTCAATCGATCGGCACATTGCTCATGACACACTGAGCTCCAAAAGGTGGAATAAAATGTGAAAAATTAGAAGTAGAGGTAACCATATGATTTAATAAAAAACAATATTTTCTGTGAAACTGAGAATAAAACTTCGAAACAACGTCTCTTGACCATCTGAATTGATCCTAGAGATGATATGGTGTAAAACGTAATAGAAGCTACTTATAGGAGGCTTACTGGGAACAGCTAAAGGTTGTGGTCTAAATGGTTCGTCTCACTTTTAGATGTCAAAAACGAACTGCTTGGTGGATATGAGCGGTTAACCTGAACCCCATGAGCGGTTAACCTCCCTGTGACGATCCTTAACCTTCAAGACGTAATGAACAGCAGCCCCAAAAATCTTTAAGGACAACCAGGGCCCCTCTGACCACGCACAAGGACACATTTCTGCGAAAGAGCAACTTTGAAGAACTAGTCAACCTACATCAACCCCTAAAGTACGATTCTTAAGAGCAGCAACCAATGGATTTTAGTCTTTCAGAACAGGAAGTCACGAAAGCCGAAAGAAGTCAGATGAATGAAAAACTACTACACTCGATCAAAAAGATCAAATAAGCCCGAAATGCATACAGGATCAGGCGAACAAATCACTTTGCTGCAACTCCTGCCTGTTGCTTTAAAGCCAAGATAAGAAAGAAGAATTGGAGACTGAGGAGAAGGCACTATTAAACTTGGCCATCTGCTTCTTACAGTATTTTTGTCATTAAAAATTATACCGGCTCGGTCTTACCTGGGTCATCATGGGCCGCACAAGCTATTGGGGAATGAAGTAAGCTAAGTAAAGTCGGCAATCAGAACCTCCTCATTGCCTTCTGGCAGCCGGAGGCGTAGTAGTACAACAACGACTGCGAAGGTTGACGACGACGACGAAACCAATCAGGACCGGATGAAAGCATCCAACCATTTTCAACGGATTAAACAGAAAAAGTCATCCAATTATAGCGCTTCAAATAGGGTTATGCTCAGTTTGGGTCTTAAAACCTTTGAGCAAGAACATTTACATGCTCCTAGAAAAGTCAAATCCCTAGCATCAAAGTTCATCATCGAATTAAGGTGAGAGAACAATTATAACGATGCAGACCTTACTCACACGTAGCTTGCCATTTTGAGATGCAAGATGGTTGTCCTTTAAGTGACCCTATCATTTATTTCTCTTTGCGCGTTGAGGTGAATGCAGATTTTTATATTCCAAACCACAATTGTCATTTTTTGCCGTTCACTAAGACAACAGTGTCAATGAAATTCAATAATATTAATTTGAACTACCAAGGTAAAGGTAGAATTTTGAGGAATTGGTCGCGCCATCCAGAGCCCAGATGTTATCGTTAGATAAAGGCGACTGAAGAAGAGAGCAATTTATATATTTTAGTTTGCGTGGATAATTCTCTTGTCTGACACAATTGAGTTGAAATTTTTCGGTTTTTTCGTTCATTTATCATAGCAGAACTGTTATTTTATTTCAAGAGGATATCAGCGTTTATTGCGAATGATTTCAGCTCCAACAGTTGCATCCTTTCGCCGCCGATGCAGTGCTCTTCTGTAGAAACTGTACTTGCTGATCTCTTCTTTATGACCACTAAAGGAATAGTCGCAGAATGAAGTTGTGAGCATCCTTTTTAAGATTCATTGGTAGTTACCTTAGCAGCGGTGGTTTTATTTGTTTGCTGTTTTCTAAATAGCTTTGGATGTACATTGCTGAACTCTTTTTCCAACTGTTAGCGATTGGGCGGTTTTCGTTGCAGCATTGCCAACATAATTAATCCGATGCTGACGGTACATTCAAATGCTGCCCGTTGCCAGAAACTGAATGCATTGAGCACTTGATATGGCATTGCCCGATTCATCAGCGTATGCTGTACGAAAGGGTATATTTTGGAAGGATAACATACGCTTCCAGCTTATTTCTTTTCGACGGACATTTACCATGGAAATCGACGATGCTCCACAAGTTGTGGCAGTTCTGACGCTTTTTCGATGAGTTCTTTCACGAAAGTGGGGTGAAGAAGTTATGAAGGTTGGGCAGACAGTATGTGAATATCATAAGTAACGTGCTTTAATAATATGCATTCTACATGCCAGCCACCGTATGTGTTACTCGGTTAGGTCATACTGGCAGCTGTGATGCCTGCTGTTGTTGAGGTCGCTTTAGGCTTATTCTGAAGAGATGGGTTTTTCAGCGTCTCGCTAATGGTTTTCCAGATCAACACGGTTAATATGGTTTACCCTTACAATATTGTTGTCATTTAAATCTGGAAAAGCTAGGGGGTTGCCTAGATTGCTAAAGGTTATTAGATCTGATTGTGGACGAAATGGACCTTTTTCCCAGGCGTTTTGAAATGGCTCTCGGAACTGCAGCCAGGTCCCTTTGTCTACAATGTTTTCTATACTGGACTCTCGATAATAAACATTTTTATCACTGTTTTGAGCATTTCTTACTTCTCAGAGTTCATGGCTAGGCTGGGCATATGATTAATATTGTTGAAACGTCATCCACAGTAACTTTCCCTTTAAATTCTTCCTCCTCTTGTCCTTAGACAAATTTTGGCCTGCTGATCTTGTGGGTCGTCTTGGGTATTGAAGACCGGAGTTTGCAGGCAATCAGGTGTCGATCTGTTGATAGCTCTGTACCTCATTTTTCCTGAAGTTTTCAAGTACTATCGAAAACCGGTATTGTAAAACCACCAAGTCGCTCGGTGATCATTGCCATAAATTACTGTAATCCTGTGCTTCTAGACATCACGATATTAAAAAACGTGCTTATTACAGATAGACCTGTTGGACTGCAAAAATTCAATAATTTGTCACGATTCGGATAACGGTGGTGTCGTCCCTTCCTTACCAGTCCTTTTTATTTATGATCGTGGTTCTAACATGCGCTGAAATCGGCCAAATGGCGAATGATTCGTTTAAGCTACCATTTTCAGAGCCACATTTATTTCTTCCAAGGAAGATGCGTGACGTGGCTCTAGATAGGGTACATGCACTCGCGGCGAGGTAGCATCCGCTCTCTTAGATTGAACTTAACATGGAGTCTTTTCCCTTAATTATGCAACGGCTCTGCCTGTCAGCTGGGGTCTAATTAGAGTTGCAAACTCTGCTTGTGTATGCACGGTACTGTCAGCGCTAAGGCGTTAAAGTTCTACCCATTGTCGAAATCGAAGGCCTTGACACTTTGGGGCTTCTCAGAAGAGACCCCAGCAATATCGAATTGGTAGCGATAGGCTTGTTCAGTGAAGTATTGATTTGTTTCTGTTAGGTAACAGTCATTCTAGTTTCCAAAACAGTGCTGTGTTTACGTTGCCAGTTGTATCTCGGATATTTCAAAGTCCTTTTCTGATCTTGACACTAACTCGAACTGGTCCGCTAAATGGACACCTAGTCAACTAATGGGGTTATACAAGGTATGTTGTTGCATGATACTTTCTACTAAAATGGGATGCTGTAATATGTTTTATGAGAGAGAAAAACCTTTGAATGAGCCTCGACCAGTGCGGCGTGGTGAGTCTGGTTTGATTTACTCATAATACCAGTGTGAATTGCTCTGGAGCCACTGATTTTTAAGTTGTTTTTGCTGATTCCTGCCCTACAGCAGTTATCGCAGGTTTCGAGTCTCAATTACAAAGAGAAGCAAGTTTCGATGCGTCAGTGAGTAGCTCCATGGACACGCGCAAGCCCTCTCACTTGCTATCAAGTACAGTTGCAAGCGAATGCACACTCACCTTAAATACATTGTAAAACTATCCGTTTTTGCGAATTGTGCGCACACGCTTAAAATTGGAATTCAGTGCAGTACAACAGGTTGCCTTGTCGTGCAGTCATGTAGGCGTTTCCGAAAGAAATTCTATTGAATGGAATCGATTTGCGTACAAAAGAGGAAAGGTATACTAATTTTGGGTACATTTAATGTGGTCGGTGTTATTTCTGCGCGTCTGACAAATATGGAAACAAGTTCCTGATCATAAGAGCTGACGTCTTAAATTCTTGACCCATTGCTGGACCTGTAGCCGATTTGCTGATCCGTGGTTAAGAGTACTCAGCAAAGAGCGCGCCGAGACTTTCGTTGCAAGGCACTTTACTGCTTAGCTTGATCAGGGTACCATAATCGGGGCACTACAACTATGTTAGCGAAACATGTTGCGGATGAAGTTTTACTCTCAGCTGTGTTTGCTGCCCTCGACTGTGGATAGCCAAACGAGTTAAAATTTTTTCTCATTTGAGCCATATACTCCGTGTCACAAACAGTTTTTAGGATTGTGTTTAGTCAGCTCTTTCTTACTGGTTGGCTTTGGTTCTTTCGTTCGCTCTCGTGTTCGTCATTGATTGTATTCCTTTCGTAGGTTGGGCCGTGAATAACTTATATTGATTCAGTAAAAAATCGTCTCGACATTGTGGAGTTTTGTATCGTCAGTTTGCAGTGAGAAGGTTTTGACGTCTGCTGACGTCAGCTTTGTGTTTCACTATGCTTTTTGCACAGCTCAAGCATTGCGGCTGTTTAGGCGCAGTACGCGGTCGCCATACTGAGCTGACTATAGGGTGGCCGAAGATCTGTTTCTCGACATCGAATGGAGTACACGGACATAGACAAGGTTCTGGATGAATTCGAGGCTCTGGAAGGTAATTGAGATGTTTCACACTATATCTACTTTGGAACATTAGAATAGAGCGTAATTAGACGTTTGATAAATATTACGTTGGCTTCAGTTCTGAAACCGCGTGAAGTTAGATGAAGAATAACGGCAGAAACTGCCCGTCAAATGTTCTTCCGTACTGTAAATTTCGATTCTCCTTACCGTAAAGCTGATCCCCAATTTTGAGGAGCTATACGTTTGAAAGAATGCTTGCTATTTGACGGTTTCGATATGCAGAACTGCGGCAAAGACTTTTCTCCTCCTTAATACGTAGAAATCTGATTTGGCGCAGCAGATCCGCAAATGTAACAGGAAGATAAAACAATAAGGGCGGCAGACCAGTTTAAGTACCTAAGTTTTGTCATCTCCAGCGATGGCACCTGCCAATTAGAGTCCATTATGAGGATGATCCCGTCTTCCGGTGCTTTCAGTTCCGCCTGTACGTCCAATATTTGAGCTGAGACGGATGTTTCATTTCAATATATCTAACAGTACCTTTTGTTGATCAGATCTGTGCTGGTGTTATTATACAGCAGGAAATCGTCGTTCCATCGAAATACAGAAGACAGCGGCTGAACAGCACAGAGTTGAACTGATTTCGTAATTCATCGAGGGTTGATCGGCAGGAACATGTAGGAAATGAATGACTCTGTTCCTGTTCGAGTATAGGTATCCTTTGTAGAACTGAAGATTGAAAAAGTAGTTTTATACTCTTAGACATATTGGGAGAAGATATATCCTTTAATCAGTTACGGAGACTTCTCACATGAGAATCGAAACGTGACGGGTATCGACAGGAAACAAATATGAAGCATTTATGAACATGATCTGCATTGGGAAGGAAATTGTTTCCGCTGTGATGCATCATGTTTATAAAGAGAACCCTTTATTCCTCTATTAATGTTTTCATCAGTGGCCGGCTTCTTGGAACTTATATGTCTAATCTTTTTTGAGACCTTGTCTGGGACTAAATCGTTGTATGATTTTTCAGCTGTAGCCGGCGTTCAGTTCAATGACTCCTCATTACGTACCGACGTCGACGCCCGAAGAACTGATGCTGTATTCATGGACGTTCACAGTGTGCTCAGTCAACTCACTGCACAGGCTTGCTTTATTGTAGAGTCCGAGACTACGCCGTATGTTAACTTTTTTAATCTCTAGTTTTTTGTCTTTGACTTACTTAGATCGACAATGAATTCTAATTTTTATCAGTACTTGAAACATGCAGAGGCGAGGCAAAAAGATCGCCTGACCTTCCCAGACTGATAGTGGTTTATAACTGAATGCTAAGGAAGTTAAAATGGTGGGTTTTGAGAAGGAAGCTGACGTAAGAACAGTCTTTGATTTACGCAAGACCTGTG
>UZAM01006664.1:6784-22780 GCA_900618415.1 Soboliphyme baturini
AATGATATATTGCATGCATATTCACTGCAATATAATGTATTATCGACGTTATCCTTTGCCTCGTATTGTTCGATCTACGTGGCAGGAAAGCTATTCAACTTAGTCGATTACTTGGTAATTTTAGTTCAACTTCATCTTACCTTTTTAGTCAAGTGGTAACTGAAGAATAGATGTCTAACATTGCTTCCAGCTCGAGGGTCGTCTGTCCTAAAGATGGCCTTCGTTAATAGTTTATACAATCTTAATTCTTGCCGTTTCAAGAGCAATTTCTTGGTAATTGTGTTCTTCTAAAATTCTGCAACAGTTTTCTCTAAGCCATATTTAAAGTCTCAGTAGACTTGTGATTTGCATAAGTGATGAATCAACTGTTTTTTTTCATATACCAGAACAAATACTTCCAAGTCTACATGTCATTACATTTGCGTACCTTCGATTCAAACCTATACAAGCCAATTGTGTCAGATGAGCCACTGGTATCTGTTCAATTTGTTGATCTTCGTCCCCTAGTTGATCTTTTGCAACCAGATATAGCAATTTTGAGACTAGCGATCTGGCGGACAAGGGAACAGAGCGACGCACAGTTTACAGTACATTCCTCAAAGCCACTGAGGTAGACTGCCGGTAGATTGAACGGGCACACAGACAGCTACCAAGATTGTGATAACGATAGCGAGTCTATCCCCTGAGGGTTTTAAGTGAAAGCCATGTTGGAAGAGCATGCCCAGTTCGACCGGCGGTTCATATGAACTCGGTATACCTTAAAGATGATTCCAATTGGGGCATCAACGGCGTTGGAAATGGCTGACCGAAACAGCAGTGAGTACGCTCTAGAGAAGTGCAAAAAACATAGCCTTTGAACTGCTTCCATATCAAGTAATACTTTCTTCTAACCTATTCAGACGGCAGATGCCGTCAAGTCAGTCAATTCGAAAATTCAGTAGCAAAAAAACGGTGGCTCTCGTTCCGACTGGTGCTCACTAGGTAAATTTTAAAAAGCACATTTGTATTTCGGCCATGAGACTGTAAAAGCTTAAAAAAGCTTAATCCATGGAATAGGTTTGCAGACCATCAGTCTCTGACCTGCTTTTAGTTGCTTGCAAAAATGCGATCATTAGGCTGATTAAGATGCTGCTCAAATCGATGGTCTGACGCAGCTTTAAAATGAGAATAATACCTCAATTACACCATCGGCCACCATCTTTGCTCTGAATATCGATCGTATATGCATTAAAGCAGTTATTCTTAAGTTTGCCACCATCAAGGGCAAAGTTTCTGTGGCGAACAAACAATCAATCACACATAACTATAATTGATATGTTTAATAAAGGCACCTTCAACCGTACGCTTGCAGTCTCTGGATGCGTCATCGATGATTATCAATAAATCTTATTTATTTTATTTATCGCACCTGAAGTGCTGATACTCCCTTTACAACCAATCGACTTCTTCCACGGTCAGCTTGACGTGCAGCGGGGACCGGAACGCGCTTGATGAACAAGTTAGCCGGTGGCCAGCAGGGCGACATGAATCGACAGTGACTCCCACACTTACGTGAAACGTTACGAGCTTCGCAATCTTTCGCTGGTTTCAGCGCAGGGTGTACAGCAAACGGATCAGCTTAATTTTACTACAGTCATTTCTGTTATATCTCTGATATTGATGATGTCAGTGTCATACTCATTAGGCAGGCACAACGCATACAATTGATCTTCAACATTACAAAAATATGAACAGGTGTTTATTTACAGGAAAAAGCTAATGTGTCCTGAATTCCGTTTTTAGGTATCTACGCAGGTTATTATTCTCCGGGATGAACTTTACCTAAGGTCTTATAAAATTCCATCAACCGTAACAATTTAAAAATCATAAAATGTTCTCCTGATTGTAGCGCCAATCCTACCATTCTTCGCTCTGACAGGTGATTCATTAATTTTATGCATATTTGCTGCCTGCAATGTAGAGGTTAAAGTTGGATTTAGTGACAGGAATATTTGGTTTAGAAATATATCCCGACATCAGTTCCAAATCATTCTTTAGTGATCGCCTTGAAAGACTTTCATCGTCGTCAGAAACGATCGGCTCAGCACTTCGCAGAGCTGTTTAACAGGTCTGGCCCTGCGGTAGATTTTGAAGTGAAAGAAGGCAGTGGACAAATCGTGGATGTAAAATGCCCCCCCCCCATTGATAAAAAAACTCGAGAAGCGATACGTTTCTCTCAAAGCACTCAATCAATGAATTCATCTGCTTTATGGTAGGATCTGGCGGAAGTTCGGGATTCCCGAAGACCGAAAAAAGGCATGTTCATCTCGACTTTCCAATCTCGAAGTAACGCTGATTGCCCAAACTGTCGAAGAGTACCCTTCTACCTGTTTTGGCGAGCGTGGTTTCACGGATTACCGTTGGAAGGCTGAAAGAACCCATCGGTGACGTCGTCCATATGTTTCTTCTGCCATGTTTTCCTTTTCGTGCAAAATGCTTCTCGCATTGTTGCAGCGCTTTGTTTGAGGAATAGCAGCTTATCTAGTTTCTGAGGTTATGCTTAAATAAATTAAATAGAATTTAGTCTAACTTAAATAAATGCCTTACATCGTGCTTCGTCTTGGCCGTTAACCCTTACTGTAGACCGCTCTTTCTCAATGATGAGAATGCTGAAGCTGTGTTGTAACTATTCAAGAGTAAATGTTCTATCATGTTCGACCGAAAGGGACAGCAAAATTTGGCAGACTGACGGCAATGATGGTAAAACCACTTCAACATATACTTCCTGTGCAAACATATAGAGAAATGAACAGTGGAAGTGATTTGTGTGCATTTTATAGATTATGCCACTTGTCCATATAATAAACGTTATTCGTGTGCAAACAGAGTCGATCAACTGCGAACCACGTCTACCTGCATTTAGGGCACCTGTGTCAATAAGAGTGTCTCGCTATTTGTTGCCTGTTTGCGTAATGAAATGCCAGTCGTCGGCAAGCGAACACACTACAGCTTGTTTTCTTGCATATAGCGGTTGATGCAAGGGGTTGGATGCCAACAAGGAAATGCTGCATTCGCCGCAAAACACAGATCTGTCTAAACTGCCGGCCTCGAGTCAGGGGGCACAACTGAAGATCAGCAGTACAAAGCGTCGAAAAGCCACCCTATACCGGAAACAGACGGTCTTCGAGCAAGATGGACCGCCGTTTCTGTCGATCCAAGAGGTGCTGGTGCGCGTCGGCTTCTTTGGGAGATACCAGGTGTTTTGCTGTGTTATTACCATCTATTCGGCGATCTTCTGGACCACCAACTATCTGTTGCTGCTGCACCCAACGGTCTCGAAAACCTGGAGCTGTAGCAACCAGTTGACAAGCGTCAATCAGACGTATTATCTGCAAAGTTACGGCAAAAACTTTTGTGAGGTAAGGAATTCGGCTGACCTCGTGTTCGTCGACGAGTGTCTTATTTTTGCTCTGTATTTCTTGTGCGCAGGAAATCATCAACTGCACCGTTCTGCGGCCCGTGAACAGTACCTTCGTGTCGGTCGTCGACGAGTGGAAGCTATTCTGCGACGACAGTTCCCTTTCGTACTTTGTACTGTTGTCGTACGTGCTCGGACGAATGCTGGGTTGCTTCGTTGGTGGTTTCATCGGCGACAACATCGGACGAATGTGGGGCATTATGTGCTTGCAGGCAGTTCTGCTGGTCACTTCGATGATGTCCATCGCGTCGACCACATGGAAGACGTTCATTGCCTTCCAGTTTTTCAACGGCATCATATACGGCCACATGCGGGTCACCTGTACGACTATGTTGGTCGAGACGGCCGACCGCAAGTACCGTACGATCACGCACATGTGCTTCCAGAAGAGTCTTGGCTTCATAGTGAACGCGATGCTGGCCAGCTGCACGCTGCACTGGCGAATGCATATTATCATGATGAATCTACTGGCCTCGCCGCTGCTTTACTTCTACCTACTGTACCAGGTAGAAACCGCAGCCACACCATCCGCAATCGTTGAATGAATTTTTTGACCTTAGGAATCATACCGTTGGCTCATATCCACCGGCCGGTTGAAAAAGGCGCTGAACGTGATTTCAGAGCTGAACTCTGATCGATGGAGAAAGATCAAGCAGCCGGAGATATACGAGGCACAGCTGGCGATGATCCCGCATTCCGATCCGCGAAAAAGGCCCTACACCTTGCTCGACCTGATCTGCTTCAAACGCTGGCGTCCGCTGATCCTCCTTCTGGCCGTTCTACATATCATCAACGGCACAACTAGCACCGTGTTCTATCCGTACGACGAATGGCATTATTTCAACGTCAACTTTCACCTGCTACTGTGCGGTCTACTGTCCCTTATTTCTTCCATAGCGTTCGTCGTTGCTGATATTCAGGTAAGCTCATAAGCTGAAATGCGTGGTGAAGACATTTGATACGGTAACGTGTTCCAGATTGCGAAGCTAGGCCACAAACCTATTCTTCTGGTGTGCTTGACGATCCAGGGTTTGGCGTTACTCGGCTTGATCATCTATCCGTTGAACTCGGCTTCGGTTCGCAACGCGGTACAGTACAGCCTGAAGTTGATCTTGATCATGGTCGGCGAGTCGGTCTATCACCTGATCATCTTTCACGCCACTACTGCCTCTTTCCCGACCGTCGTCCGATGTCATGCATTCGCGTTGTTTCACGCCTGCTACGACGTGGGAATCATATTCATGACGTTATTGCTGGTAAGGGCCAAGGACAATGCCATCTATCCGTTCATTCTTTGCGAAGTACTTGTCGTCCTTGGTGGCGTGCTGACGTTCTTCTTTTTTCCCGAAACCAAGTACGCCCGAAGCAACAAGCTTTTCCCCGACATGTTGCCAACTGCCGTGGACTCTGACATGGAAGCCACGCCCCGCTCTATCGAATCTTGATTCAGAGGGTCGATTCATTTTCTCTGACTCGAAAGCTTTCAATATGCGATATCAGGCATATTAGCATATTTTCTGTTGCAACTAGTCCATAAATTGCCGAAAAGTCCATAAGATGCTACCGGCTGAACTTACTTGAACATGTCATATGTATATTATGTATGTTACGTCATACGCTTAACTGCTCCAAGGCCAGATTTTACGGAGCATCCTTGCATCCCCTTGCTCCTACTTGCTCGAGGGGACATGTAAACAGGCGAAAGCTCCATGGTATTTGAACACCTGCAGTGCTCAATGCATCTCGCATCACTTTGCTCGCTAAAGCCACTTCACGCTCATCACGAACGACGTTTCAAGAGCTGGCACTGCTGTTACGCTACAGCACAAACATAAAAATATTGTCGTTCCCCGGTGTACGTTGAATGATGCATAACTCCTGCATGACCTGCAGAAATAAACATGTTTTGTTAGTGTACTATCGACTGATTGAGTGACAAATGCTCGTTGAACTCCAATTGCATTTTTGTTTACGCATTGCTTTTTGTTGCCGCGATTATTTCCAAAAGTGGTGCATGTATGCCTTTCCGAAAACAGCTGAAACGGTTCATTTATACACCATAGGGTGTTTGGCCAATGCTTGACGACTCGTTGGTGTCTTACGGGCTTTCTTCAAGATGAGGAGTTTGGTGGTTGGCTGAATTTGAAGGTTCATCTGTCATTCTCAGCGGATGCTGCGTGTGTGGTAGAAAGAGACATTCGAAGGGAGACATCTGTTTTAACCGTTACAACAGCGGCGAACGACAACAGGGACTTCCGAACCCAACCTACCTCTGTCTTGAAGACGGCCCGTGAGACGACACGATTGGCTGGAACGTCGATACTGATGAATCACCTGGTTGACCGAATTTGTTATAAATAAACTGCGTTTATGGTATTTTCAGTATGGCCGCCAAAGAAAGAACGAAATGCTCAATTGTACATCATTTGATTCAGTACATCGTCATGAGATGGGGAAAGTCTTGAACCCTTGCTATGATATTCGTAAATTCGTGAACTGATGCATTAACGAACCACCGTGTGCCATTGAAATAAGGGGAAGGCATATGATAGGTATTCTATTGACAGTGCAGTCGGTCAGGAATTGACTACGCCTTTGTCATACAACACATGTTGTTCACATTGTTCTCGAAGTCTTTGGGTGTAGATATGGAAAAACAAGGTTCCGTTGTAGGACGGAGCCAGTCTTCAAGCGATGCAGACCTGAAGTACTCGGATAATAGTGCCACGGTGAGTGATGTAGGAATTTGGCTTCGCTACCCGACCGTCTTCTTAATCAACACAGGAAGCTGCTTTCACAGCTGTGACAGGAAGGTCGTCCAAAACACGCCTCAAAAGTCAAAGTTATGAGAATTCATTTAGCACAGCAGGTGTGCATGTAGAATTGGGAGGTGAAAAGCATAAAGGAGATTAACGAATTTTTGAATCTCGGTTCTACCATCTCTGAGGAGAGCAAGATTCAGTCAGAGTTAAAGGATAACCTCCTATACAATCTGTGTGTTTGAAAACGTTCATATGCTTATGCTGAGAATCAAATATGCCTTTCAAACGAAGGGTTACCTGTACCTGCCTCAGTCAGGCTAGTGTTGCTGTACTGCTTAATAGGCATCCTTTAAACGAAAACAACGTTGACTGTTAAGACGCTTGCTTCGACGCATATCGATGGTCATAAGTGGTAGGGTTACGAACGCAGTGACTGCATTCACATCCGATATACGTTGTTCCGTACATACGAAAATTAAGGAAATAATTTTTTCTGAAAGAAATAAAGTTGATACCATTTAGACAAACAGACTGACCATAAATTTCTCACCGTTGTCTGTGAGCATTTCATAAGAAGTCAAAAATACTATAAGCATATATAATAGCATATATTAGCGATTTACATGGTGTAGACAGATTTGTTTTCAGAGAGTTGTTTCTTCTACGAATCGCTAACGGTTTCGTATGGCGAAAGTATTGAAGAGCTGTGAATGGGAGGTACGTCACTAACCATAGACGTTTTGATTATGAAAGACGCTCATGGCGAATATTACAACAGGCAACAACGAGCTCAGATGAAGGAAACCTTTCTACCTCGCTGAGGATACACCTGGTAGTCTATGCTGGAATCACGCCGTGCTAGGTTGCTGTCCCAGAGAAAGAATGTTATGCCTGATTGTGCTCCACCTGCCTAAATTGCAAATGATTTATGATTTTAAAATAACGATTGCGACTTACTGCCCTGTACGGTAGTGTTGCAAATGCAACATGCTTAAATGTGGATGATGAACGCAGTTCAGTTTGTCTGAAAAATACATTTGACTTCTAGGGGTTCTCACAGTGTACGGAAGACAACGTTTGTGGAACACTCCTCCGTCCATTTATGAATTTCAAGTCAGGTCCAGTCATCTCCCAATAAATAGAGCATATGGCAATAAAAACATAGCAGCAAGGGCAAAGACTCAGTCTAGTAGATGCTGTTTTAAGGAAATCTCCAAAATTTTTAATAAGGATTTTTGGGCGTGGTGAGATGCCGTCGGCTTTGAACTCTGGAGGTGCTGGATGAGAATCAGCTCAAAGAAAAATCTTTGTCTTAACCGTGAATTCTCATGAATAAAGAATTAACCTCACGTTACTTCAGTACAGCCAACTGACAAGGAGTAGTACGTCAGTTAATTGCGAGTATTAGGCACAACAAGATATTTCGAATTGGCCATGCCAGAGTGGAAGACGCAAACGGCTATGCTGTCCAATGTGAACCTCTCTTTAGTTACACTTCGCCGTGACTCACGTGATGGCTGAATAATCAGTGCAATAGCCATCGCACAGTGTAACCCTAATTTTGATTTCGAAATGACAGCAGTGTCATTTTTAATTGAACGATAGCCAGGTGGTGCACTTCACCTGTGTGTAAATAAATGCAATCTTTCATGCCTATGTGATTTTCCTGAGATATGCTATTCTCCTCGAAGAGGATTGCCGTCTCGGCGATTACTCCACAAATATTATTTGCTGTTAAAAATGGAACAGTTTCGAATCAATGCATTCTAGTGGCTCGAATCTTACTGTCGGCTAACCGACGGGTGGTGTTTTGCTTCCAGAGGGACCAGGATATTATAGAACAAATGTGATCGTACTTGCGCTATAATTAATTGGACCACGTGAATGCAATTCTTGTGCCTGTTTTGATATTTGAATAAATAAGGAGCTTTTTCAACTCCTAGTACCACTCTTGCAAGGTTTTTTGCATTCCATAATGGTAATCTTGATAAGTTAATAGTATAAATTCCATCTTACCATTTGATATGACAGTTTTGTCATTACCCATTCTTTGGTAAGGGGATTCTGGGGCTGAAGTTATGGCGCACACGAAACTCTACTTCTAAACGATAGGGTTGGCTTCAGTTTCTCTTTCCCTCAGAGACTCATACAAACCATAGCAGTGAATTCGTAAATTTAGCTATGTTATAACATTTTGCTTCTGTGCGTTATTTTTCTAACAGACATGCAGGTTTTGTGAACTCCTGATATCGTTGGCTCATCACTTGTGACGAGTTCCCAGTGCTGCCCTTGCACAATATAGGAATAGACAAGTTCAACTTTGAACTTTGTGCGCCATAACGGCTACTATAACTAACTACTTTTTAGCAGCATTGTTTTACAGCCCACTGCATTTCATATATCACGTGATCTGCACCCTGGCAGGTTACCCTCTTTCCTCGAATACGATGCAGATAGAAAAATGCAGGGTAGTGGAAACTGTCAGTACTGACTATAATTGTTTTATGTCAGGAATTAATATGACAGTGTGGCCTTCAATTTCGTCACTGGAACAATTTGGAGCATTCGCTTCTGAGTAAGTTTAGACTGAAACCCCCTATGAGTTCTGTCAACCTGAGTATCATCGTGTCGTTAGCTGGCAAGTCTTCCCGGCTGTCTTTGAGGTTTATGGGTATTTAATCGTCATCATCAGCTTTTGCCATAAATTCCTGTTTTCCATGATTTCCTTTAATCCTGACCAAACAGACTTCTTTATAATATCCTGCCGTCGATTTGGAGATCTTCCAACAGGCCGGATGCTTCATCTTTTTCTGGTCAAGCGATGATCAGTTCTTCTCGCAGCGTGCCATGACCATTGCCACCCTTACTTTTTCAAATTTTCTATATGGCGGACTCCTGCTTGTGTTCTGTCTATTTATTCGGCTTATATCTTTCCATTTATTTTCTATCTATCTATTCTCAACATACATTATTCCATGCTGCGTTGCGTAGACTTTAGTTTATGAATAGATTTTATATTTGGGTTCACTTCTCATCCACAGGTCACCACTGTTGGAAATCTTTCCGTTTCAAGCACAAGGGCGGTTCTCTCGTAGGAACCTATACCTTGTTCAGCGATGTTGCGTGTCAGCCTCTAGGTGTACATGCGCCGCATTTCAGTTCCAACGTGAGGTACTCACAGACTTGACCAGGTCTTTCATGATGCTTAGTCAGATGGCCACACAGGGTCAATTTCCTTACCTTTATTTCTTCATTCAGTCAGGATTCCGGTGCATGGAAGGGAATGGATACAATTACTATGTGGTCGCGCTATTCCAACCTCATTATGCGTCCCAGTCAACGCTTCTGTACGCTGTTTAATGGACGGTCGTGATCCATCATTAGAACGACTGTTTCTACACCTGATGGCAAAAATGGTTTGATTGAGGCAAGCAGGTTCTTGCGAAAAGGGAAAATGGATATTAATTGCGTCATGTTGGACGAGTTTTTCATAACATTCTTCATAACCTGGCGCACTTGCATAGATGCCTAGAAAGTCTTCTTCGAACACCAGGGGTAAGGGGTTCGATTCCGAGTGAGGACAATCTGTGTCTTATTCAAGAATTCCCTTGAACAAGGAATTTGCCACAGATTGTTTCAAACCGGGGTTGCCTGGTCAGTGAAATGTCCAACTTTGAATCGGTAGGTCATGAGTTCAAGCGCCGGTCGGGTCACTCATCCTTCTCCTTTTTGAGGTTCATAAATTAGAATCACTCTGTGGGAAGGATACACAGGAGACTACAGGCAACGTTTGTCATAGGGCAGTAAATTCTGTTTTAAGTAGGTACTTTTGGCTGATGGCATAAAAACGGTGATCAGCACCGCGGCATCAACTTCATGAAAAGAAGGGCTCCAAAATGGCCCAATCATGAAAGTGAGGGAAGATTGGCGCTCGAACGTTGACCTAATTTCCTTTTTTTTCTTGTCATAACTTTTGAGTTAGAAGTATTGAGGAGAAGCCGCCTTTCGCAACTGTGTCCACCGTGGAAGCTTTCTGGTGATAATGAACCGCACCCATTCTTGTACTGCTCATTATGGCAATGTTATCTGGTCAACAACACATTTGGCTAGCCATCTTGAAGTATTTCACCCTCTAGAAAGCATCTGAGCAATTTTCTATATTAGTTTTGGTTTAAGCTTCTGACTGTGGGCAAACATCCAGCAATTTGAACTTCTGAAATATTTTTTTCAAAGAATTTCATGAAGGACCTCAAATTCATCTGCGATAATCGTTTTTTCAAGTTGAATTATTAAAATGTTATTTTACTTGTAATGTACATAGTGTGCTACCATTCGAACATATTGCTAATCGAAACTACGACACAAAACTAAAGTTGATAGGTCGCCGCATTAATGTTGTTCATGCTCCTCTGAATGACCTTCCAATTCCGAGTACAAGTGCAGCGAGTGAGTAATCAAGTGATCCCAAGCTTCCTTCTCTTCGTTGGTCATCTGCGTATTGTCGGTGAGGAACTTCAAAATGGCGGGCTTCGATTTCTGAAAGTAGAGCGTTTAGTACACAGTTGGCAGTACCTTCTAGTAGACATATGCTATTCTCCTAGATTATGTCATGCATAGATGCAAGTAGAAGTGCAAGTGACCAGAAGGTGCGATGACCGATAGACCGGTCTCGAACTCTGTTACGTACCTGGCTCGATTCCAGCGGACGGCAATCTCTGTCTTATCCGAGAATTCCCTCAGACAAGGAATTTGCCACGCGTTGCTTCATACTGCGGTTGCTCAGCTCAGTCGGTGGATCATTGGACTCAACAGCGAAAGATCCTCGGTTAGAGGTCCGGTCGAGTCACCGGTAGGAAAGAAGCAGGTGACCACAAGCTGTTTGAAATATAGCTTCTGTCGCTCTGCCTTTAAAATATAACGCTCGTGGCCCATGACACGGACATAGAAATCACTGCTCTATGATTAGCCTCATTTTAAAGGGTTCCTGAAGTGCACCTTCATCGAAGTATAATGGTGACCGACATCTAACGACTGTTACTATCTTCTATCATATGCTTATCTCAAAGATTGCACTACGTTTGTACAACTAGAAGTTGAATAACTGCTAAACTATGAATTGCTAATTACTTGAAACAGTCGCTGTTCCATGAGGATGAAATTCTTGTGCTTGACTTATAAACCCTGAGGCTAATGCTTGCATTGCTGCTTCAACTTCAGTCGCGATGCAGTTGCTACAGCAAAGCTGAAATGACCTTTTCTATAGACATTGTAGTTGATGAACCTGATTAACTTTGCAGATCGCATGCTCAAGTACCGCTGATATCTTTTATAAATGCCTGCTTTATCAGGGGGTCGGTTTGTATGATATGCATCAGTCAAGGTGATAACGTAAAACAGAGCGAAATGGTTCTACTCAAGCGAAAGGGCCTGAGAAACGGCTACCACTTCAAGGAAAGCAGCAGGCCCGCATTTCTAAATTTCAGAATGAAGAGACAGAGATGAAAAATAATTAGGGGCTAATGTTTGATACCCGTCATCGGAATGATCCTGGTTACGATGAACATCAGTTATTCGATCAAGCAGCGGCTGCATGGCAATTCAGGAGAAGGTATTACAAAGCAAAGATGCAGCATATAATGGGTTCGCTCATGAGACTTGAGACAAAACGAAAGTGCATTAAAGTAATACTGAAAATACACCATGAAATTATGAAATAGTTTTGTAATTGAAAATCGTACATGATTTCTTTATGCGGCAGGTGATAAAATCTTTAGGTAAGTCACAAACGGGAAGGCAACGCATAAAATAGTCTTTAATTAGGGACATCTGACGTTTCAGACCAAGCTTGGTCCGTCTTCAGAGTACAATCTGTATAATTAATTTTTATATTCTATGATAAGTTGATAAGGTTAAGAAATTGGCACTACCAGAGGAGTAAGTGTTGAGCATAAGTTGCATTTCCAAAATAAAATATCTTCACAGCCAAGTCATTAAGAACAGGTGAGCAACAAATAGAACGGAATCGTATGGGAATGTATGCTGTAATTTTCCGCCTCGGAAGGGTAGATGTGAAAGCTCCCCTTGAGGCCAGCAATCAGAAGCTACAATACTGATTCTTTTAAAATTACTGTTATAGACAGATACCGTCAAAATTATCTCAAAACCATAACAACGAATCCGAGCCAAGGTACTGGGTACAAATCCTAGTCGTGTTTGTACTCCAAACAACTCTATGCAGTACTGTTTTCTGTAACTGCTGCACAGTCAGTACTGTTTAGGTTTGAATGTACCATGCACGAAAACAGTAAACGCATAAAATCTGTCCCAAGAGCCAAGGCTCAACGAATATGACCCAGATGATGAAGTATCGGTAGAGCCATGATCTGGAAGATTTTTTCAGCTACTCGAAAGGTGTCTAGTAATGCCAAAGAAATGGAGGCATCCATGACAGGTCATAGGAGCTGCATTTAACGAATAGCTGTTCTACATTTCACGGCTGTATCGAGTTTTAGCCCCTGCAACGCATGGACACAAGTCCGCAGCGTCACGTTTGGTCGACCTACGACGTTTCTGAACAGCAAAAACATGGCGTTATCCGTAGGCTTGCATACAGTAAGCACAGTCTCGTCCCCGGGGTTCTGCGGCCAACTACCGTAATGTTAATTTTCGAGGTTGTGGACGATGTCATAAAGACCTGGATATGAAAAACCTGCGGATCAGTTTCGTCAGATGTTTCGGCCACTCCAACATATGTGGCGAATTTTACCTGAGCAATTCCAGTGTTATGCTCGTTGATGATTTCTTTACATTCGAAAATCGAATAGCCTGACGTGTATTAGCAACAAGGAAAAGGTCACTCGGTTAACGATCTTGAATCGTTCTGAAAAATCTCAAGGCGACTACGCTTGTGGTTGCGATCCCTTCAATTACATGCTGGGCAGGGTAACCGAAACCTATCTGCACAGAAGCTTATTGGATGAAAGAAGGTCACGTGGAATTTTTAATCAACAGCTATTTGCAAGAACATCTCAGATTTGCTGTATTGCAAATATTGCATAGAGAAATTGCAAATGTGGTGGATAGAAGTGAAATATGCCAAGTCAAACAGGTTTCAAAGATTTTAAAAATCAAGCGAAAAACGAAGTGATAATGACAAGCATGATCACAGCAGCAATCATTTAATATACTCAAACACATTTGAAATTCTAACAAAAAAAGCGAACAACATACAAGGCAGATAATGAATGCGGAAATGCGAGGAAAGCTAAGCAAAAGATTAGGAATCACTGAATAACCTCAGGAGAAACAAATTGGGATATGGCCGAAAGATAGCAACGGGTGAACATTGGAACGTGGATTGAACATAATAATAATATCGCTTGGGAAATGAATCGATCGTATGCCTGAATTGTTTAAACCGGTTTTGAAACTTTCACCCAATCTTCCAAAACTACTTTAGGAAATATGAAAAATACATCAAGTTTCCATCAGCAGCTCCATCGATCTAGGAAGCGTTATTTGCGATGAATATCATGATTTATAAATTTACTATTCACGAAATAAACTGATATAAAAATTGCTATCGAAATTACCAAAATGTGTATGATAATATTTTTCATAATGCCGTCAGCATGTGAACCGAAATATATGTTTGTCAATCCATTATACTCCCCGAGCCTGCGAAGCCTTTTGTTAGAAATTCTGCTTTTATTGAAAAATAGAAAAAATGAAAAGATTCTAACCGTTCTGATGTTAGTGCACTTCTATGATGGACATTACAACTGGGAACTGATTTTCATAGTTGTGTCTTACGGTGAAAAGCCAAGACTTGTGCTACTAACAACACTCCATGCATCTTCCTGGTTCATTCCCACACAGCTGCACTCATTTATGTTTCGTCTTACGAGGAAGGACTACTTTTCCCAAGATCTGTCGTATAAGTTATAATCATCTTCAGCAGCCTTTTCCGATTCACTGACAGATGAAGACCCCACCAAAAGAGTCTTTGCCATGGAAATGTTCCCTTAACAAGGTTATTAACTCTGATTTTCTGCCTGCTGACCAGTTATATATGCCTACGATATCCTCAACGTCAGAAAATTATACACAGCCAAGCGCTTCCACCTGACATACCTTGAACATTTTAGCATCGACGTGCTTCTCGTCATGCTTCTTCTTGATTTTCATGATCTCTTGCTTAAGAGCATGGTCGTCATCGCAGTGTTCTGGCAGCTCCTTTAATAGGCTTAATAAGGAGTGGCCCAACTGCTGGTAGTACTTCATATTCTCGACGTCTTCAAGCTTGTCGAAATGCTCTGCGAACTGCGACTTCGCCTCCGGCAGTGATTGAAACAACCTGAAACAAGAAGCTCAGATTGCAATCAATAAGACGAGATGAAACTCTTACTGATGGTAGAACTTTCCCCCCAACTTGTTGGTCAGATTCAGCCGTTTCATGTGTTCCATTAGAACATGTTTGTTGCAGTGAAAGTCTTCATGCTTGTGGGCAGTTTCGTCGGCCAAAATGAAGCCCAAACAGCAGAGGATGACGACGATGGCAATCATGCTGGCGATGCGATAGAATCTGAAAGCAGCAGATATTGTTTTCGGTACTCAGAGCCGGCTTTAATACTATTTCAGATGACATGCTCAGCATAGAAATTTGTCATGCCTCGAAGCAGCTGGTGCCATTAATTACCTCATCCCTGGGGGATCTTGACCACAAGATGAAGAGGTTTGGCCTGTGTGACGGGACGATAAGCCATTTTTTTGAAAATCTTCGATAATCATCTCTGAATATAAGTCAAGGGCAGTTCTTAGCATAGTTTTTGGAGGGTGATTTTGATTGAGTTCAAGCAGAACCCTTCGCTATTTTTAGTTTCGAAAAACGTCCTGACATTTCAAGAAGCGTCTTTAGCCCTACTTTCGTTGTTTTGCATCATATTTTCACCGGAATGCTGCACATCTAAAATTAGCAGCTTAAACTGTTTGAGTTGCTGGGTCATAATTTGTGGCGCTTTCTCTTTAACCACCTAGCAGTTATGACTGTTTAATTTCGATATGACTATGTGGCTTTGCTTTATGTTCCATAGATACCGGTAGACGGTGTCTGAGGTTGGTTGCCACGTGAAAATAACATCAGCAATCATCGATGTGCTTTTTAGGAAACCATTTAACCTCAGCTGAACGAGCTAGTTAAATTCATCTGGCATTATGTAATATAATGTGACTGAGACTATTCTCTGAGCAAAATAAATCGACGACATGGCGTACGATTTCTGTCAGTTTTCTAAGGCTTTCATGTGCCTAGAGGTATCGTCGAAGTTCGTCGTTCTATATCTATGTAGATCAGGTGTAGTGCAATTATTGCTTCTACTTTTAGATCTAAGACAGAGGGAGTCATCATCAGTGTACGGTAGGTGAAATCATTCGAATTTTTTGTCATTCACTGTATTCATGGGAATTAACGATGGTTCATCTGTCCCACCCAAACTTTTACCTATCGTTACCCTCATCTGGCTTTGACCTCAAGACGTAAAGGGAACAAATTGCATCTGATATTCATATCATTCTTTATCATCTGTCGTAACTCTGTGGTAAATACATTTAGCACTAATTTACCTTCATGTGAATTAGCCTTGCTCAATCTTTCTGCTTTCTTCACGATGGGCACGAATGTTAGCATTCTCTAATGCCAGCACTTATTTGGGTGCAGGTGCACAAGTACTGCTTACTACAGCCTTTGCACTCATGTACAGTGTTGCAGAGTACCGCTTC
>UZAM01006664.1:45751-57881 GCA_900618415.1 Soboliphyme baturini
GCAGATAGTTTATACCGAATCAGTTTGTCGGACATGGCCAACCTCCATTTCTTAATATCCGAATTTACTGAAGTCACTTGTGCTTGGAAATGAATATAGTCATTCCTTACAGTCATTTGATCCTCACCAAAGCTGGTGTACGCCTTTCAACTGCTGTTCTTGCTCCTTCGTTGGAACAAGTGCATCCATGCCGTACAACAGCACTTGCCTAACAGTGACAAGATGCAGGGGGACTTTTGAGGGCGGAGATGCTACTTTCTCACCCCAATTATTAGACAGGTTTCCAAAAGCACTCAAGGCTCCCTCAGGTGAACTACTTCCGTTCCTCGAGTGGTTGTACTGACGCCACGTGGAAAAATCAGCAAGATACTTGATAAAGAAAATTTTTTGAGACTCGAACTCGTTGGGTCCGGAGTTCGAAGTCGACCTCTTAACTGACTTCGCACAATAGTGCAACGACCCCATTCTAACCTTTGAAACGTTTCGTTGGTTTTGCTTCCAGTGACCTATGAAACCCAGCTGTGTGCTGTCTTGAAGGAAATTGAAAAATTGTTAGGGTGAGAAATCAAAAATAGATCGCGTGGCGATTTTCAAATGTAGGCCGTGCATTTTCGTGGCGTGAGTGCTTCCAGTTTGCCTTTTATTCCGTTACTTATGAACTGAATCGTAAACGTGTTCCCGCCAGACAACGTAAGAACAGACAGCAAAGGCGTTAAACGCACACAATGAGAATTAAAACATTTGAAAAGGTAATTAAATTAATTCATGAATAAAACTTGACTATATTGATTCCGTGATGTTGGGGTGAAAAGATTTCAGATCCAGTGTGGCGGTCAGTAGTATCGAAAGAGCCTTTAAGAAGCTCATTAAATTAAACCGATTATTTAAACTAAAGACTTAATAAACATTTTTGCACCTGCATTTGGATGAGAGTCACCACATTTCAGCAGAACATTTTACAGAAACAACGCGGACATAAAATTATGATTTAACGTCTGCAAAACTTTCGTCCTTTCTTGGACATCAGGCAGCAAATACTGTGAACTTGAGTGCACTTCTTTCATCCGGTGCATTATCTAAGAAACAGCCTCCAAAACACTGGTAGACATGACACGACAGATCTGCCGCCTTTTGGACTCAGGGAAGGTCACTTTCCATATTTATCCTTCCAAGGACCACCTCGTGCGCTCTACTCTATAGAAAAACGGAAGAGGGTGACACTCCTCGAAATTAGAATCCATATTAAAAACCGTAAGTATCAAAACCTCATCTTACGCCAGAGTATGTCCAATGATGTGTAGCTCCACCAAGACCAAATTTCACGGCGTATTGCATCGCTCTCTTGGTCGTAGTTGTATATGCTCAAAATATCGTTCACCAAAGGTCATTATGTTTCGATGTTCTTGGAGTACCACCTCCTGAAACATCATTCTTGATGACGGCGAGGTGACTCTAGCGGACAAATTGGTGAGATTCATCTGGCATGACGGGTACTGAAATAGCATTTAGTCCTAGCCTGCTTAAATGGCCCCTTAAACAACTGGCAGCGAGGGTGCGGCGCAATGCGCAGAGAAATCAGATCTTACAGCAGTTATGCATTATTTATAACAGTGTGCTGTTAGGTACGTGAAACTTAAGACACAAAATGCGATTGGCTGTTGAGAGCAGAAAAATATTTCAGCAACTGAGTGGTGTCAATTAATACGGTTTCGCCTGAAATGGTCAGCAATGTCTATAATTAGAATGAAACCATTTCAATAGGTTAAATTAAACCAATCCAGATAGTGATCATACTGAAGCTCTGTTTATTTTTAATTGGTGGTAAATACGACTAAACTAAAGGATTCATTTCATCACCAGTTGCTTGATGGTATTCTTATCATGTTGCCCGTGAACTTACCTTAGGTAAATATATCAGTATCAATACACATATAGTCATAGGATATCGAAATCAACTGTGAGTGTCAATAGTATATTCGTGAGGCACTGCGAATGCAAATTTACTTGTTCTACGTGTTGACCTTTGATCTACTTTCTGCCCCTGTACAGTTTCTTTCATTTGCGCTGAAATTGTCAAGCGCATGAACTTGACAGATTGATCGTGTGGCAAAACAACCTGCCGAGCAAGGGGTCGTAAATTGATCAAATATAAAAACTGAATCAGCATAAGAACCTGATATTCGACCAGGTTCGAGTTTACAAACTTTACAGATGTGCTGTTTGTTGTTTTGACTGCTGAATAACTGGTCACTTCTTGGCCTAAGGTGAAATTGAAGCTGGAATATTTCGTTGGCACGTCGGTAATCGTAAACACTGTTTATATGTACATAACGCAAATCGATCGTATTTTGGGTTATATATAAATATAAATAATCGGTGTCTTTTGATGTTTTCAGGGTGAAACTGGTAAATTTAACTTTAAATTTTAAGCGCCCTGGTAACCTTATCTGACAGGGCACTCCAAACACAAACTCGACGCAAAGGTTTGTAGCCATTGTCCATCCAATCAGTTTTCGAAGGGTGCTTCTTGAAATCTGCATCTGAACGAAACTTGACGGTACATGGATAAGAAGAACGGATGATACCGAGAGTGCTTAACAGATTACATCAGGAAATAGATACAACCATATCATTTGGGCCTTTGAATGATCACGAACTAGAAACCGTGGCGTAGTACGTTGTGGACTATTTTACATTCAAGTCGTTTTCCTTCTGCATGGAGCCCATTTTATATCATTAATATAAATGATGAAAAGCAAGTGCTGTTCCTGTTATGGTTTCACTTCGAAACGGACCAAACCAAACTAACCAGCAATATCAGTATCAGTCATTTCATAGCTAAAACTTAGGCCGTAATGATAAATATAGTTGAATATCCTACTTTGCTTAGATTAATTATTCATAACCTATTTCAGACAGTACTCAGTGGGTCTTAGACCTCGCTGACAATTTCCTGGCATGTATCGCGTCAGCGATGGGCTATCCGTGAACGGCTAAAACAATTTTCTCGAACTGAATATAAAATAAATGTCAAAAGATCAAAACGGTTATACGTCTATGGGCGGAGGTATGTTCCACCCAACAAAATAGTGTTGTTTTGCCACCTCCCTATGTAGTGTAGCTGCTAAAGCGAGCCTTTGTTCGTTATGACGGTCCCTTGGGCTTCTAGAACCAGGTAGGCGAGGCAGCGACGAAGTGCAAAGCCAGAGAAATAGCACAAAAAACGGACATGATTAGCTGACAAATAACAGGACAGATGATGCATAAGATCAGAAAACTTTTCTCTTGGAAGATTGATTTCTAACAGTATGTACAGACAGATCTGAACTGCGACATGTGATTGATCGGTTCATTTCATCCATTCATATTATGCCAGGCAATCTGCAACAAAATATTGAAATAGCTTAATACACACGGCTAATTAATACTTTAAGCTAGTCAATTGAAAGATACATCAAAACTGAAAGTTCAGCCCTATCTCTCGGGCCTTCCTCAAAGTAAATTTGTAGATGAAACATCGATTTGTCATCCAATAGACCGTTTTATTACACTGCATTAGTTTTAGTAGCCGTTTTTCTACTGTTCTTAAATACGAATACCAACGCAGAACAAAACATTCCGTTTTTGTATAATTACTCAATTAGGCTTAAAGAGTACTTATGTAAATAAGGTACTCGAACAGGTTGTTGCTCTTCGACACAATACCGTGGTGTGGTTTTCTTCCATGCACTGCAGGAACTACATCATTAAGTTATAGCCTGCCTAAAGTTTGTCCCAAACCTTAAAAGTAAAGCCTCAATGAGGTAACGCCGCTTAAATTAGTACCGATATTGCTATGGTACATATATGAAGTACCGATCGTCGCTATGTTTCAGATGTATTTATCCGTTATACAACGTAAATTAGGCAGTTGAAACTTGCATAATCCCTGCTCAGCCAGTAATGCCACAATTTGACCTCAACGAATTGATATTTATCCAGTCTGTATCGTTATATCTTAAAAGTAAATTAAGGCTCGAAACTTTGGCAAATTCTGTGATAAAGTCTATTTGCGGATCAATCTGTAAGAAACATACATATACCGATGAATAATCCTTTGAAACAGCAAAATTCAACGGTAATTGTTTTATTGTCAAACAGAAGACGGCTCCAAGAAACAGAAACAATGAAATTGGTAGAAACCGAGTAACAACGAAGTTTCAGTGTTCGATCATACCGGTCCTCATTAAATCACACAGAATTGTTTGAACAGCAAAGGCACATGTGTCGTGGTTGCATCGGCCGGACATCTGGTAGACGACGGAGGCCAAACGTTGAAAATGTGCCACTCGGGCGGAAGTTCAAAGTAGCCGAAAAAACCGCGTTTAAGTAAAAACGAGGAAATTCGTAAACTGAACTTGACCGATGGATGGGCAACGACATGTTCATGTGGACCAAGCCCCGAGTGTCGGAAAGCCGATCACTTACAAAAACTTATGACCGTTCGCCGGCTTCAGGCCAGCGAGAGGAAATGGGGAATCATTTTCGACGAGGATCAACTTCCGGGACCGGCTGTCGGGTGGGGATCCTTCGCAGGGCTCATCGTCCGGACAAATGTTGAACTTCCGGTACCGATGGGCATGCTTAATGTGAGCGAAGTTGGCGGCCAAACTGCCATTGAAGTGCGACAGGCCAAGCAGGACGGCGAAACAGCCGACGAAGGCACTCCAGTACCACGGAGAGAAGACTCGGGTCAGCTGGCAGAAGTGACTGATCGGCATGCCGCAGAGGATGAGGCTAACGGCGCCTTTTGGGTTGCCGTTGGCGAGAAAAAGCGACACTATCGAGAAGTTGAAGCACATCTGGGACTCGGTGCCGCTCTGCGGAAGGCAGATGTTGGCGAACACGACGTAGGTGGAGATGAGCACGACGACTACGCACAGGATACCCAGCCAGGTGATGTTCAGGAGGTAGCTGATCACCCAGAACGTGCCGCACATCGCGCGACTGCCGATTTTTGAGCATAGGCACGGTGAACTGCGGCCGTGGTATGAGTATTCGAGGTGGCGAGTGGCGAAATAGCCGCAGACGCACATGGCCAATGTGCAGAAGATCATCAGCGCCGAGAGACACACCAGAATCATTCTGACCTTCCTCAGCCACGGTAAGAGGAAAGTGAACAGCTCGGATGAAACCTTCTCCATCGCCTCGATGCCCTCGTACATCTTCAGGCCGAAAAGAGCCACTCCGATCCACGACAAGATCAAGGCGATGACCGACGCCAAAGGCAACGTGCCTTGTAAAAGCCCTGCCATGTGGTTATCACGGGCTAACACCACAACGCCCAGTCATTGCGATGGATGGATGAGTCGCTGGCAGTACGACCGACTGACCGACCGACCGACCGACCGTGGCCAGCGTCTAACAGCTAGACGTCTTCACGTCGCCGATGACAGGGAGTCAACGCTAGCGCCTCACGGAGGAACACCTCGTCTCTGCCATATTACCTGTCGTCGTGAACGTTGCTGCAGCCTGTCGTCGTGTATCAAGAACCAGTCGACTGCGTCGTCAACAACAGAACGAACCGGATCGGTTAAACGTTAAACGTTCAGTGTTCAACGGCACCGTTGTGCAGCCGGCTGCGCCTCTAAAATATGGGTCATTGCCTCTTCGTGTGGCCGACCGTCGTCGGGAGGCAGCTTGGTCATGTGAGCTGTGGTCCATCATCCAGCGGCCGACCCGACCGACCGACGCTGGCCAGTGCCAAGCAATTAAGTTTTGCCACTATGGATGCTATGGAAACTCTGCCATCCAACGGCTATCATGTGCCGCCCTTTGTCTGGCGCTCGGTCCAATGAAATGTCACCACCACCGTCGAGCGACCTTCTACGAGAGCCGAGATTGGCACTGTCACTCACTGGTCCATCACTGTTCGTTGGTGGTGGTTGCAGGAGTGAGAAGCAGAGGCACGTGATCTCTCGTGTTACCTCGAAGCACGGGCCCTTTCGCACGACACGCGAACGGCAGCCGTCCCGAACCGATGCTGCCGCCGGTAGTTAGTAGTTTCTGCACGAGCGTATCACAAGATGATGATGTCAACAATAACTGGACGCTGCATCTGCTCATTAACTGAATTTGACGTGACTCGTTTCAGAGCGAGGCTAACGAGTTGTTTGTCAGTCCTGTCATACGAGGGACCTCGCCAGGGAGTCAGTACCCGATTATACCAGCTTCATAGCCTCGCATGTTGCATTCAGGCCTTGGAAAACGGCTGTCAAGAACTCTCTACCGAAAGTGAGCAATCGACGGAAACAGGTGTCAGTTTAAAAGTTTGAGAAGCCGGCCGGCTTCGAATCGACGCGAAATTTTCCGAGACCACGAAACCCAATTTCGTGCAGTGGTTTGCCTTGTGGCAGCATTGACGGTTGATATGTCAAACATCTGTAATGGGCACATCGTGCAAGAATCATTAATGCTCTCGTTGTCACTACAGAAAATTTCAGCTGTATGTATTTTCGGAACGTCATTTTTCAATACACACCAAGGTTATGAGTCTCCTCACTTTTCCTTGGTGTAAACGACTCTGGGCACCCCATAAGATACTTCTTTATTTTATTCAACGTTTCGGCTGCCGACACAAGAGCCGTTCTCAGGAAATTTTTTTCGCGACATAAGTGTACAGTATGTATCATACTAGTTGTCCTGCGAGAGCACCAGCCGATTAACGTCGCCGACCATTTGCCGTCGGTGACCCGAGCTACACTCCAAGACGTCCTTCACCCCCTTCCCCTTTTTGATCACCGTGTTGGCCACGTGCTCATGGTATGAAATTCTCGGCATTATTCATTCCATAATTCTCTCAGGTGAGAGATAGCTGGCGCTCTTTGTCTTTACTAAATAATAACGTCTCACAGAGGTACAATATTGCCAGTATGGCGATCGAATTGAAGATTTGGACAGGGAATGCAATTCTGATGTTGCCGAGGACGACGTGTTTAATGGAACGCGTGCCGTCCGCCCCTCTTCTACCGATCAATCTCCCCAGCCTGATCATGTCGTATGTTGGCTTCTTGACCTCGGCAAATGATTTATCTACACCTTTGACCTTTTCATTTTTTAATATTACCTAGTCCTTGGGCAAAATGTCCGATTGCTTTCGTCAGATCTTCATCTTTGACCAATTGATTCGCGGTCTGACTCCTCACTTATCGGACCATAGGTGGCTCAGATGTTCAGGATTAATCGAAAACACCCCTTCCACAGAGGCAATGAAGAGTTTGGGGGAAAGAGAGTATTTCTGTTTCACGCCATTCTTTGCTGGAATCCGAAAGGAACGTTGAACAGCCTGATTTTTGTGTGGCAGTTAGAACACGTTTCCATTAGCAGGTGCATGTGGCGGGTTTTGAAGAACTATTTTTCCAGTAGCTTTTCACGTTTGACGCTTTACTCGACGGTGTCGACGAAGCTGACGAACAGCAGGAGCTGGAATTTCCTCCCGCACTCAAAGAGTTCACTTACGATAAAGATGTTTTCCATCGTGACGTAGCTCCCTCAGAATCTTGTTTGTTTCCAGAAGTTTGTCCAGACATCTTGACGGTCTGTTGGTGATGACCACGCTGAAGAGAGCAGGTAGAGGGTGATAGTTCGTCAGATCATCTTTTTCGCCGTCCTTGAGCAACACGACTGTTGTTTACTCTTTCCTTCTTTATAGCATCTTTTCTCCTTCCAGATAGCACCCGAACTTTTTCGTTAGAGCCCTCAGCATCGTCTGATAACCTGTTCTTATCATTTCATTTATCAGACCGTTTCTCAGGCGCGGCTCTTCTTTCCTTCATTTGCTGCGCAGCATCTAAACTCTCTTATGAGTTAGATGACCTTGTTTGTACTCGCTTATGATGACCGGGAGAGTGCACTACCTTCTGGCTGCTGGAATGATGGTGGCGGTGGGCGGGGGACGCATGTCTTGACGCGGAGAGCTGAGTCTGAACGTTCTTGCAGAGAGATGACTCCTCACCTATGTCAAATTGGACCTCACGTTAATACGCCTTCCTTGTTCTTCAGCACCATTACGGCCGAGGCTGACTGGTAAATCTAGCATCATCCCTCTTGCATTGTGTGAGGTTTCCTCCGTGTTTGGCTTTTTTCTCTAATTTTCGCAATCAGAAGTCTCAAAGTACTCCTTCATCTTTCGACTAATGAGTTTGTAGATTAAAGAGCACTCAACCCTGTCTCTCTCACCCATGGTCTTCATCCTCCTCCACTTCCCTAACAAATTCTTCGTCTCCTCTGAGATCCTTCGCCTCCATCTCTCCGATATTACTACATCGGCCGTCTTTACGTAGCACCTCAGTTTCTCAGCGAGGTTTTCGCAGTCAACGTCGCGGTTGCTTTCAGACGCCAGTCTTCGCCGGAATTGCGCGTTTGGAACACCGCCTCCTCGACAGACATCTTCGATGTTGTACAATTCTTCATCTCCAATGTCGTCCTCTCGATTTTCTCATTGAAGGTTAGCCTCAAACGCATTGGTCTGTGGTTACTCCTAATGTTGAATGATGACACTGGCTAACTGATGTCTCGGATGATATGGAGTTTATCGAACTTGACGAAGTCGATCTCGTTGGACGCGATCCATGTCGACAACAGAAAACCGGAACATATTGACTGCATAAGTAGAACGGAGGATAAAGATTCAAAACTAGCAAAGTACGCATCGTAAAAAAAAACTACCTCATCCAACAAGATGATTCGAAAAGAGGGACACCGGAGGGAAGAAAAAATTCCGAGGCTGTTATACTGCGACAAACCTGCAGTCTACTGATGAGAGCAACAAGTCAGGGTGATTAGCCTTGATATAACATAAATGGTTCAATGCCTATCCTTATATATCCTTTATCTGTACATTAGATAAAAAGGCAGGCCGTTGCAAATCCTGATGCATCTACACCTGTCATGTTCCAAACCAAAGGTCAATACCCCAAGTTTAGTCTGCAGTAGAAGTAGGTAAAATACCGTGCTAGATACGGGACTGCTGGAGATTTTTTCAAAAATGAATAGTGGTGGCGTGCCTATCAATCCATTTTTTGTATTTGACTGTAAACTAAATAGAATCATGTATGTTTTATTTAATAATATTACTCATAAACTCTAATTTAAAACCAATACCTTGTTTCTTCTGAAGTCCTACTATCTACTTTAAAGGGCTATGCAGATGAAAAATCTAACTCCCTGATAAAATATGCTCTCGTAACTTTTAAAAGCTATGCAACGTTGATGCAGCCTTCAGCATGCATTATTAAATAATTATTGGTACTGCTTTAAATTCGTCTCACCTTACTAACAATTTTTAAAATGGCTGATGATGGTTAAGCCGAAGTAAACGACAGGAAATTTTGCGCCGAAAGCCATCGCCTGTTCTCGATCATTTTAATTAATCAACTTCTTAGTTTACTTTTAATTACTCTTAATTTAAATATTTTTACACGATGCCTCTAATAAGCTACGTCTAAAGGCCATCTTGAAGACGAAAGTTCGGTCACTGGTCATTTCAGGCGACGTCTCAACTCAATGGTCCCAACTTCATAGAGATAGGTGCTTGATCGATTCTTCACAGGGCACAAAACAGCAGATGGTAAGACCATTTTGACCAACGTGTTGCAAGACAAACACCGTAACATCATCAGGGCTGAGCTGAGCTCAAATGGCTGCTTGAAGGCACCTGTATATAACAAGCGAAGTGGCGAACATTGCCATGTTTCCTTAACGGCCCATACCTAAAAACAAATCGGTTTGTAAACAGCTTGACTAGAATTTAAAATAACTAACGCCATGTAAATTTCACATTAAAAGTGCAATCAGATCTTTGTTATGTTGACCCAATCTTGCGTTTGAATTCCTGATTGCACCACATCTTTCACTAATAACCGGAAATATTGCATTCGTTGCACATCCACTGTTTTGTGGTCAGTATATGCGATGACTCCATTATCAGTAGATCAATTTCAGAATGGATTTTGTAAGTGATATACACATTGGTCGCACAGCAGTACACATTGTGCCTTTTAGACATGGCGTGCTGAACAATACCGGAAACATCAGATTTTCTGAGGTAGAGTACAAATAGACGCCCTTTGATACGGATGAACAACCTTTGGTAGGTCCTTGACTGATTCTTGTGATTGTGACCAACTCCAAACCTTGAATGCTCCTCAAAAAATGAAACCGCTTAGCCGTCTTCTAAATCCGATGATTGCAAGGACCTATTGAAAACTGATGTCATATTTTGAGTCTGCAATGCAACTTCTTCTTGGTGAGGCCATTGCAGTTTTCTTGCCTGGACTTTCGAAGAAAGGGAACCTTCACCCTCTCCGTGGTTGACGTTCGCTCAACACGAAAGAGTAGTGTGAAATGGAGAAGAAGTACAGCCCTGTTGAAACAAGTTCATTGTGAATCTTATATGAGGTAAATGGCACAGTCATGATTCGTGAGTATTCTACTTCAGTATTCAAATGAAAAGGACATATTGATTTATAGAAACTACCGGTTAATTCAACTGCAAAGCCATAGAATGAAACTAATCTAATAGAATGCTTCAAAGGAGGCTGAACCCTATATTTATCGAGGAGAAAAAAATCATTTGAAATTTGACCGTCGCCCGTTGAATTTTCTTCGGCACGGAAATATGGTGAATTTCAGATATGACTGCTGGAAGTTACATGGAAGAGTTTAACTGAAGGTTCTTTCTTTCACTTCTTACTGAGAAAGTCCATGTGTTCACCCTCAAAATGTGTTACGAATTTAAGGAACATTATAGTTGGATTGTTGTTTAAGGGAATGGCGAATTTTTATAAACAACGTACCCTTTGTAGAGGGTTCCAATGACTCGTTTATCGGTCAAATGTTTTTCTATCTGCTTAGAATTTGCTTTTTCCCTAAGAGGTGTTCTACATATTGTTGTGTGTGTTTTATTGAGATCATGGCTTTCTTCCGTTTGTGAAAGTAGAACGTCAATGATTTGTGACGCTTCTCAGCCCTGCAAAAGGTTTCCCATAAGCCACCACATATTTATCGTTAAAGGAAATGCTACTCTCCAAAGGCAGACGGTTTCAACTTTTTTCTCTTTGATTCATGATGGCCTCCTGGTCGAGAATGCTCGTGTTTGAGCTCCCACAGGAGAAGCTGGAATGGGATTGAAGCAACTAACGCTGACTTTAGGCTTAGCCATTTTACTTTAGACTTTAGTCAGGCCTCCTTATCTTAATCTCAACAACAGAAGTTATTTTTTCTTGAAAAGAATGGACTCATTCCTTATATGTTCATGCAATTTGACCCTAATCATGCTTCAAAGCCGATGCTGTTGTGCGCTGATCAACCATATTCTATCTTCTTCATTGGAACTAGCGCTCCCACGTCTTACTACAACGTTGAATTGGCAGAGGCAGATTTTTGTGTAAGGAGATACTAATTTCTCAAGCCAACCATTGGACAGGTTTCCACAAGAATTGGAAGCTACGGCTATCCTCCTGTTTAACTGTTTATTTAAACAGTGCCATATTCACAGATGAACTAGCGTTACGTAATTACTAAGTTACCTGAATTGCTCAACACCCTAAAGCGCCTAAATACGGTGTTTCACCTCTAAATTAGCTGTGCTTAATCGGTTCCTTCTAACTTGACTTTTGACTTTGGAGCGTTAAGAGAAAGACCGGCTTTCACAGCTGTGTCGGATACGGAAGTCATCAGATTACAGAGCCCACTTCCGTACTACTTATCAGTAGTCTTTATGTAGATAAATGGAAGGGTAAATTTCCAAGCGTAGGGAGGCCTGTCTTCCTCAGACTTCATAATGGGGCAAATTTTTGTGCTGTTCTTTTCATTAAGATGATAGTGTAATATTGAAGTCCATTTCAATGTTTTCTAATTTCTATGTGTTATATTTTAAAGGCGGCTATTTGACCAGCATAGTGCTTAGTCTCTTGCTTCCTTCTTAAGGAGTAGTACTCATTGATCAATATCTGAAGGAGGCTAGGTGAGTGACCTTACGGGGCTCAAACTCAGTTCCTCTCAGTTCAGAGTCCTGTGCTGTACCGAGTGAGCAACTCCAATGTCTATGTAATGAAGATTTTAAGGAACTACTGAGGAACGCGTTTTGCTA
>UZAM01006665.1:0-11144 GCA_900618415.1 Soboliphyme baturini
AAAGACCAAAACAAGTACACAAAACGTGATTTTCAGTAAATGTCTCTTACCATGGTAAATTTGCAAAACTCGTTCAGGAGCAGATACAACAGGAAGTGAAAATCAAAGGACATCTCCATAATTTGGTTTACTCCAAACTGGGAAACGTAACTGCGAACTGCATCCAAGCTCTAAACGCCAGTCAGCCTTACATCCGATCAATGAGTTTATAGGCCCTTAACCTGAGCATGTAAAGCCATGCGGTTTTCAACTGCAAAAGGCTCAAACTGAGTTCCAGCGAAAAACGAAAACAACGGCTCCTTGGGCATCCCGGCTGGTATGTCCACCACCAAATATTCGACAGGCAACGGTCGGCCAATTTTCAGCACTTCGTTTTTGTATTCGTCCGTCTTCTATAAAAAAAAAAGTTTTATATACAAATGATGATGACAGGATGAGTGATGGTATTGATGGGGTTGGCTACAACGAGGATTATGATAGGGCGATAATAAATATTATGGAATTGATGACGATGAATACAGAATAATGATGGTGGTGTTGATGATTGCTATGATGATGGAAATGACGATGATAATGACAGATACGATGGTGATGAATGCAATGAGACGACGACGATTACGACTGTTATGTGAATGATGAAAATAATGAAAAAAACGGCTGCTGGCGACGATGATCGTAGCAGGAAAGTACGGTGAGGCCTCCTATGCTTAAGCATGGAATGACAGGAACGATCGTATAGACAGAAAAATCATGCATCGAAGAGAGTAAAATCAATGGGACAGAGAAAAACACATAATATATAGCATACCTCTTATACATCGTTATTCATATTTCTTAAATGTGGGACATAAAATATCGTATGTAATGACTGTTTACAGTGCGATTCTCATTATCGATGTTATGGAGATATGTAAGCGGTTAACTACATGAATGTTCACAACTGTGCGTACACACCGTAGAGAACAACTTATTTTAAACAAGTACGACAATTTACATGCCACTGCTCTGATAAACAAGACAATACAGTAATGACCATGCTGCTGCATAATACATTATATTACCATTACCTAATATCTAATATCAATATTTATGCCATATCCAAAATATCTCTGCGTAGTCACAGACATGTCTTCAAAACTAAGAACGAATCCAATGTGATGTTAAATCAATCAGTTTATCCACAAATTCCAAACAACGTAACTACTTCTTGTTTACATTTCACAGTTTCTTGTCCTTGAATCCCATATAACAAAAAAATCCTTCACTGAGCCTGATGACTGACTATGCTAGTGTCATCTGAAAGAGCGGTCAATTATTAAAATCGCTCTGTTTATTTCTGAGCCTCCATAAGTGCCTTAGAAAGTTTACGATTGTTGGTAACATCTTTCAATTAATGAGTTAATTCTCCGGATCTGTGTGGCGCTATCGTACTACCTTCGTGCTTCCAGTGACCTAGGAAACTGCATATTAAGCAAGCCGCAGCATCATGGTTTTAGAGTACCTGCAGTGCATGAATGAAAAACTGTATTAGTGTGATGTATAAAAAAAGAATTCAAATACAGTCAGTATACCTCGATAAGTGGGCATATAGATAGACACAAATACCAAAGATGTTTCAGCTTTGTTGGCAAATAACCTGAACTATTGTGACTAAGGCAGAGATTAGTCTGAAGTATCTATGCTCAAATTGATATTCAACCCGGTGCTCGCCTCATAAGCCATGCCTTAAAAACTATTATCCCGGGTACAAACGGCTGAAATGGACTTTCAGTATATATCTGACAAATCCTTGGTTTACAATCCTGCTTCTTTAGATTGAGGAGTCACCGCCACAAGGACTTGAGCACGTTTTGCGAATGCTTAAAGAAACGAAGGCGAAACAGCCATTACTTGCTCAACCAACCGAGTAAAAACACGGGGGACGGCCAAGAATGACCTGCAACAATTGTCTCGAATGAGTTTTACACAGAAACGAGTTATCATATTACGAAGCTCCAATAATGGCACAGGATTAGTAATATGGAGAGACTGTCTGACGCGTGTGCCTCCGCGACCTGAACTGATAAAAGGTCATCGAAACAGACTGCTTAGCACTTAACTTCCTAGTCGCTAAAATTTTCACAGGGATCACTCTACGAATGAAGAACCTTCCAACCGCACAATAAATTCATATTACCAATTTAATACAAAACTTTTAAGAGCATTGATTGATACAATCAACAAGAAATAATAAGCGTATTTATTACCTTGTAATATACGTCAGGTACGTACTGCAAGCTGGACGATTCTTTGACATACGCTAGCTCAGGGGCGTCCATCGTTGGAAACAGGCAATTGGCATCCACCAATGAGGCGCACAGATTTGACACCTGATAGCCGAAGAAATGCACTTGGTGATCCTCGCCACCTGAATAGAAACAGCATATATGGTGTATGCAGGACTACTGAAGACATTTGGAGTAAACCACATGCTCAGAAAAACATATCCCTTACATTAGGTACTTACTTTTCTCTGGATTTTCATTTCTCAACCTTTCCAGACATTTCTCCATGCCAAGCAGCAAGACTCACGGGCCTGATTTAAGGTAAAAGATACAGTAGATCGTGGTTGTTTGCGGAGGTCGCCTGTAGGAGATGGATTCTTTGGAACCGAAAGGAAGCACCCGGTTCTGCTGCCGGTTATGCAGTCTTTTGACAACAGGCTCAATGTGCCTCATCAAATCTGAATATTTTTCATATGGTTGAAACTGTCGCAGGACTTGATGATTAATGCGACCTTGGCGCGACTATTCTGCCAATATCTTTTTTGGCGATGCCGGTGCAATCTAAACATTGGGCCGTGTCCCTGTCACATGAATGTACAATTTCGTATGTCTTTACACGCTACATCTATAACTGATGTTGGGGAAGAGGACTTAAGTGACAGCGCGAGTCTAAAGCTCGACTCTCGACTTTAAACGAACTGCCTAATGTAAATACATTAAATACATTCCACAGCAACCGAAAACTAACATTTGCACTACGTCGAAGAACGCTCATGAGATACTGCCTGAAACAATGGGTATAGATGTATGACTCGGCATAATATCATCTTGCGTTGCACATAGCCAACCCATTTTTGCCTTGTTATTTTCAGCAATCGCAGCAGACAGAAAAGAGATTTTCACGGTAATTTCCTGCCTTGGAAAAAATTCGGTACTTTGGTCAGACACCTCAACTACACTGGCGCGGGAATCAGTCCTGCCTTTAGCATACTTATTGAGGACAACATTTCAATACAAGCTTAACAGAAATATGTACAACAGGAATCACAGCAACAAGCTGCAGTGGGTAGTGGTTGCCAACGATTCACTGATATACAGTATGCTGTGTGCATATTCAATCTCATCGGGACTGGGAATGTGCAATGCAACTTCTTCCTACTTTTATTCCTCTACACCTGATTAAGCCAGTTCCAAAACCCATCAAGTAACTCATCCGTGGAGCTCGGTGAAAAGAGAAATTCTGTAACCTCTACATGAATTAAAGGTTCGAATCTAGTCCTCCTGGCTTATTTGGGATGATGATCCTATGTTAGATTGATACGTAAGATTGGCAACTAACTTAAGGACCAGGGATATTCTTATTTATCCACGAGTACTGTCAAACAGACGAAAAACACAATATCACAACGAACAAGTGGATATCATACCAGAAACGATAACAGTGACGAATTTGGACCCAAAGTATGCGTCAGGTGAGTATTTACACACGTTCGGGTAGCGATTCTGCAAATAACCGGCGGTTATGCATTCTTCAGCGCTGATCAAATACGTGTCCTTAAGAAAAATACTTTGTGCACGACTACCTGAAAATCATGGGATCGTCCAATACTTACGGCGTGCCTAGTGTGTTTCACGGAGCCGTTGCCTTTTGGCTCGGCTACCAAATCCGTGAATATCCAGCCGATCCGTCGGATCTCTAGCGCTTTGCATAGGGCGTCCACCTGCTGTTCGGTCGCGTCATCTTCCAACTGGACAAAGTTTTCACCGGACATCTGAGGCGGTTCGTAGATAGCCGAAACCACGGCCCTGATGCCCAGCGGCACGTCGTAATACGGTTCGTAACGACCTAACAAGTAACCAACCCGCTGCTGGCCACATTGTCGCCAGTAGTCCAAAAACCGATTGACCAGAAACTCGTTTTCAAACGAAATGTTGTCCACGTGGCGGTATCGCTTAACAGAAACCGAGCATGATTACAGTCCAAAATAGAAAAAAGCAAAATACTACCAATTAAGGCAGACTTCCAAGACAGTGAACATACATCAAGAACGTGATTCTAATCCTAATTTATGGAAACAACGTCAGTCTTAAGCATCACTGGGCTGTCAAATTACACACGTACTCAAATAAGGAATTCAACAGGTTAGCATAAGTTGCAAGAACAATAATCTTCCCTGACGGGTTTAAAAAGCCGGTAAGCTCATATGGAACACGAAGCCTGCATACAAAGCATCAGCCATTTCATGTAAACGCAGGAGCATTAATAAAAAGAAAACCTGCTCACAGCAACGGCTAATGATTATCTGATCTGCGACAATCATGGAAATCTTGGAGTAGATGACTCAGTCATTAAAACGCCGGAGTCGGAAGTGAAAGACTCTAGGTATGAATCCTTACTGACCTTTCGAAATTGGAGTTGTTAAGTAATACTGTCTGGGAAGGAGTAAAAATTTATGCGATACATTGCCTACAAAACGATAAAGCAGAAGTGGTCAATGCTATCGAAACGGATACCATCTGCAAGCCATAAGGTCTCTGAAAGAAGGATGTCACAGACATTGCCTATTTTGGACATGCAGGAAAAGAGATATTTAAACGCAATAAATTTTTTTCTTTATTCTCAAATGTTGAGGCGTTTTTGACATACTGGTCTATATGTTGCTGACTGAACTGTCATAAACCAAAGGTTGGGCTTAGAACTAAATATCTCGCGAAGTTTGCTTGGTAGAGAAACCTGTTTCAGCGTCCTAAAAACTAGTAGCCATACGGAGAAGGCAATGCATCACGTGAAAGTTGATTTCATATCAAATATGTAAGCAAAAAATAGTGGCGTCAGAGATGGCTGAACTAATTTCTTTTTACATCCTATTTGGGTGGGTTTCAGAGAGAGCTAATTGACGCACGCTTGGCAGGGTCGGGATTTACGGTGACTGTGGCAGTTTTATTATTATTCGAATCCTGCCCTGTGAATAATGATTAGAGCATATGCATTTCACGATACGTCCGCTGAACGGAATGGCAAAACAAGGAGGAAGTTTTCTTGTCTGTTATTTTAGCAATGCAAATAACGCAAAAAAAACAAATGAGTAACCCTAGAGCAAACGTTTTTACCTATATTAGATACAGAAGGACTTCTCCCACATGAGACTCTGATCCGTTGCATAGAGGAAAAAACTGTCAAAGAAGAGGTGCGTGTATCGAGGCTCACCGAAAAAACTCAGAGCAGACCAAAATTCACAGTCATCATTTGAAATCCCGTTCGACCTGGGTGAAGAGTAAACGGACTCCCTGTCAAGACATCTATCAAACGTGGACAATAGTCAAAACCATATGCCAAGATCTAACGAAATGGAAAGCCAAACAAATATGGCCCCAGTTCCATGCGTGTAGCCTGACTCGAACTATGGCAGAGTAGATCGCGCGACTGACGGTTTACCGATGGAGTTCAACAGTCATAGATTATTATCCATTTAGAAGGCTTCAACTCAGATTGGATGATTAGCTAAATGACAAATATGGAACCCTGCGATGAAAGATCGCATAAGACAGACGAACGTGGGCATAGAGACTGGGGAACTATGATCTTCGTTAATTAAGAAGGAGCGTCCGTTAATCATTGCTGCGGTTGTCAATATAGAGAAGGTATGGCTTACAATCTCAAAAGGTTCAAAGAGTTCAAGGACAAAATTCTTTTTCAAATATTACGTAATCTCTATAAGGGTGAATACACCGTGCACTGTTTGACACACAATTCTCGTCCCTGCCCAAGAGATTGCTAATTCATACATCGCGGAGAGCAAAGAACGACCGTAGTAATAATGAGTCTCTTGAGAGAACTGCACGCTCTTTAAATATGAAGTGGTGGTAGAAACTGTTCAGCGAGCTCAAAAGCAAACCAGGCAACTACGTAGGCTACAGTACCCTGGAAATGACAGAACTCTTTATACCGGCAATGCATGCCTGTTTCTATCTGAAAGGCATCTAAATGCTGCAAACTTTAGTACAACGAGTCTGGAATAACAACAAGCATCATCCGCTTCAATTTATAACGAAAGTATGGCGAAACTGTTCGGCCACTCTGTCTTCTGGTCTAATCAAAGACACTGATTACTTCTGTTCAGCTTGCATAGTATGCATATTTGTTTTTCTCTACTGTCCTACGCTATTCATTCAGTGACGTCTAACTCTTCCGTTCAGCATCAGATAAAGAACACAAAGAATGGCAAAAATTATTTTTTCACGTTCTTTCAGGGACCTGAAGGAACGGTACTTTGGAAAGGATAGATTGACAGGGACCCTTCGTTTAAATTAAAAATCAGAAAGTTTTGCAGGCCTAGGAAATTTGCAGACGGTTTCGCGGTTCAAGACCAGGTTTCGGCTGCCGTAACAGTTACAGATAAAACGTTTCACACTATTTCGCCGTGACATGAGACCGGTGTACTATTAACGTTGCCATTGACAGCAGTTTTGGTGCCTTCATGAATTACATACTAATCATCGCATACCTGCATAGTTCACAACATGGACAAGTAAATACTTTTTCAAAAACATTAGCATATGCATCATGATTCTGGAAGTTAATTAAAGAATACTTATGTCTAACAGTATAAGGTTAATTTTCATAACAAAAATGGCCCTCGACGACTTCAAATGCCGCTCCGAAAATCAACAAAGCACAACTTTATCACTCAGTCCTACCTGAAGGTTCAACGTAATAGCTGCGTCTGGCTGGCATTTGGAGCAGATTCCCTCAGGCCAAGGCGGATGCAGGACACAACCAGGTTTAATTTTGCACACAGCCTTCTCAAGCGGGCACGTGGTTGTCGTAGATTTGCCTCTGAACAAAGGTCATTTCTAATGTTTAAGATGATGCAAAAATCTTTTTTTACTTGGCGCCCCCTAAGATCTTTCGCAGATATGAATGAAACGACATATGTTTGATTTCCTTTTTGTTCAGATAATCCTCGTCGTACGGCTGCAACAGGAAAAGATGCGATAGAAACAACGAAATTCACGTGTTGTGGTGGACACCCAATCAAAAGTACGCAATGACAAATGCACGTTAAAAGATTTTAATTTTTGAAATAAATCATTATATAAGCAAATAGAAAATATTTCGGTCTAAGCAGGCACAAGTGATTGGTGTGCACAGGTTTCAACCCTGTTGCAGCATCACGAACTCTTAACATCCTGAAAGAATGGTGATTGCGTCGGCTGCGGCACGCACTAACACGTCCACCAGAAGAAATAACCTTCATTATACTGAGCATCACCCTGTTTCCTGAATGGCATTGGAGGGGGTCAACTAAAGACTCATAAGACACCATCAGAGCTGACGTTGATGTCTCTTCTACGTCGGTAGTGTACAGATAAAAATGGTGGAAGAATAACTGACTGAATATTTGAGGATGTCCGCGTGATCAACCGATGGAAAGCAGCAATACGGGAGTGGCGTTACTGCAGCTGTCTATATTAGTTATGGTGACAGTCATTACAACTACAACAAAAACATGCTTCCACGTTTATGTAACCAATTTACATTATGTACTTATGTTTAAAATTTATGTTCTGCGCTAAACTTTGTCTTAAACTTGCACATATTAAATTTCGAACGTCACTGCTCTATGTAACCTGATCATGGAAAACGGGCGAAACCTGACGTACTTACGTTCTGTCACCTCTCCGTGTTTACACCACATAGTTGCCCTGCCCTCATGCTTTTAGTAGCCTAGCAGATCGCTTAAACAGGACATGGCTAAAAGCTACTTTTGCGCCTGCAGCGCATGGACACAAAACAGTACCATTTTCTTGGGTCAAACGAAAATGGATAATTTTTATGCGTTGGTACATATAATAAACAAATAACTCGATAAATAATAAATATTTGTTAATTGTATTTGTGAAGACCGAAACAGATTTGCTTACTTAGTGATTTGTCTCAAAAATTAAAAATGGATTCACGTACATGCATTTGTCAGCGCGTTTTCACTGCGTGTTTTCGACGGGGCACCCTTATGATGTTAACTTACATCTATCGGCAAACAGTTGCGACACTTCGACGACGCGTTGTGGTGACATCTGAAAGCGAAACGGTTAAATTCGTCAAACCGTAAAATCCAACAAACAGCTTTACAAAGAAGGATCTCTGTCACGGGAAATTAAGCCGTCTTGCTTTTCCAAGAAAACGTCAATTTCATCCTCTTCCACATTGCCAGATGGAGGTTTTACGGTCTGTGGCTTCAGCGACGAGGAGGCGCTCTGGTCGGCAGAAGCGATCGAGGCTGTCGAGTCATCGTATATGGCGTATAGCATGTCCCCATGCCTAGAAAGTCGTTACGTCGAAAGAAGCGTGTGAACGATTTTACGCTGCGCACTTGATTCCCAAAGAGGCCAGGCTTTTCTTCGACACATCGATTACTCGTTTTCTTGATCTATCAGAATACAACCTTAACGTTGATTGCGGTACGCCGAGTTCAGACGCGGCCTAGAATTGCGAATATAAAACGACGTCCGAAGTATAAAAGCATATAACTGAAGTAAATGCTTTCCACAAAAAAACCATCAAGTCAACTTTAGTCAAAATACAATGAAGTGAAATGGTATAGTTAATACACCGTACACCATTCCATTATGCACCAGCGAAAGTAACAGCATAGCACATATCATAACACAGTACTACGTACCTTAGGTATCAAACAGTAGTACAAGTTATAAACAATTTGCTGTAGACAAGTTACAATAGAGCATCCTGGCAGAAACCCTGTACGGCATATACCAAATTCTCCACAGCATCGACAAAGCTCTCAGTAATCAATCTGTGAGGCGCAGGAAGTGGGTAGTAACGAAAGCACATAATCACAGTATAGAAAAAAGTAGGTGGCATGAATATTCTTCTGCTGCGATGGCAGTCATGAAGGCTGGGCACGACGAAATAGCAATAACTAGCGTTGACAGTGATCATATTTCTTTAAAGAATGTGTGCCTAACAGAAAGACGTCGATTGGAATCTCAATGGAAGCACTGGGAGTCAACTATCGCATGAATTCTAGGATAATGAAATTACTTACATTTGTTACGCATCCTGCATACTAAAATAGTGCAGCAAACATAATATATCGCAATACAACATGGCGTTGAACAATCATATGATGCACTAGATATTATATTTGGTACAGAGCATTATTTTGCACTACGCACAGCAACTGTGTAGTACACTAAGCACAATATACAGTATGCAATAGTTAATACTATCATAGGACATTTTAAATAGTACAACTAGTGCATTACGCCATCATGCACCATACATTCTACAACGCGACACCGTACATAACAGCAAAGTATACTAATTATAATATACAGAACATAACAGTGCAGTATGCCAAGTATTGGCCAGTCACTGGACTAACCACAATGTCATTTGCGCTACGTATAAGTAAACCGCGTTTTACGCTATTTTTTTAGAATAACCACTCACGCATGAACGAATTACTCTATCTTCGGATACATCCGACAGAGTTACATCTCGCTTACCTCCTCACTGTTTAGGCAACTGGAAGAAGATGCTACGTTACTCCAAACGTAAGAACAACCTAATCTTTCTTATCAGATGCCGACACCTCGACCTGACTCCCAACTTTCTCCGGATACAGATGCCCTTCGAAATTTTCAACAAAAAATCCCGTGCACTTAAAACCATGTAAAGAATGCTGCCGAGACAACATACCATAGATACAAGGAAACAACTGCAATTTATCCTCCAAGAAATTAAGTTAATCAATCGAATGATGCAGAGGACAGTCTCCATCGAAGTCTAAGCAACCAATTACATGATCTCTACAGCCATGACTACAATTTCTTCATACAGGACGGTGTGGTACACGTAAAGAAACTAAAGAAACTAAGACTTTTGTTAGTAAATACCCAAAGAGTCTCTCCGCTAGCAGTAATGATAAGATTGCAATTAACTATACGCAAGGTCAAACTTATTTAAGACCAGATAAATGCTTAAATAAAGGCTTAAACTATAGTGTAACTAATAAATCATTTTACCTACTTGAAACTGTTCAAGTGCTGCTCAGTAAACGTAATATGAACAATAATAAAACCCTTCATAGAAGACGTTAAACTCCTGGTAACTCAAAATATATCGCTTGCGCCTAACATGACCGTAACACAACTGAAAGCCATTAAATTGCTAAAAGTAAACAGTAGCATTATAATTAAAAAAAGCAGATAAAGGCAACACCATTCGGTCTGATATGAGTCTCGAGGGAACATCAGATGTCGCATACGGGTCCACAGGTTGCGGGTAGTGGGTCAACCCTCAGATATGAAAGTTAGCTGCAAAATAAGCAGAGAAACCGACGAATAAGCAGTCGCGGACAACATGACAGTGCTACGAGGGTGGGCTAGCCGACCTTCGGCAAAGCTGGCTCTAGAAAATACCGCAAAACCCGATGACAGCGCGGTGATATGGCGAGTACATGCCGCCATCAAATAAGCATGTTGCTTACCCCAACGCCCAAACGAGCCGTAGCCGGTTCCCAGCCCGGTTGAGAAAGATAGGTTGGCGTCAAGCAGGAAGCCGGCCTTCAAAAACAATGCCAACGCCAAATATGACGAGTCGACTTACTTCTAGAAAGAATTCTAGGGCGTTCCCCAAGGTAATGTTTAGCAGCAAATTCCGGGGGCTGTGAGAAATGAGCAACGGTATCAGCCATTGCGATGATGGCACCCGCAACGGGAGCGATTGACATGGCGAACACAATGTGAGAAAATGTGAGTAGCCACTTGGAACACTGGAATAATGACGGGAAAGGGCGAGGGGCTAACGGAGGCTCTTCAGAGAAGAAAATTTAAGATCGCTTGCATTCAGGAGAC
>UZAM01006665.1:33211-44197 GCA_900618415.1 Soboliphyme baturini
TGGTCAGTTCTTACGAGTCATTCGTTCAGTGAATGTTGGTGTCACGTGCTACGTCAGAGCCAATGACATTAGATCGAGACACTTTTCCAAATTGAAAGTTCACTCCGCCAAGAATGCGTTGTGTCGCTTCTGTTGCTTGTGCTGTACACAGGTAGGGTAGTCAAGCGCAGTCGGTCCGATAGACGTTTCATAGCAGGAAAAGTCGAGATGAGAATGTTGCCGTTTGCAGACATCTTCGAAAATTGATCTCCAACGCTCTCTGGAATGTTCGCAGCTGAATGCGACGTGACCAGCATCATCTGAGTCTGATTTCAGACAAAGCAGTCTGAGTTCAAGCGGAGTATCGACCCATTACTCACCTATGAGCACGGATCTTTGGCTATAATTGAAAAACTGCAATCCTGGGTGTAATCTGCTGCAATGGGTTAACGAGTTTCAACAGAGTCTGGAGTTCTGCCATGTGAATAAGCTTTGGAGTGCAACCTCAGCTTCTTAACACTGAGAGGTTGCAGCAGCAATAGCTTGAGCATGTTTATTCTCTATTGCTTACAAGAAGCATAGCTAAATAACTACTTACTTGATCAATAAAGTGACAGAAGACTCCGAAGATGGCTAAGAATGACCTTGGGCAATATCCTCGACGAACTCCGCTCCAAACTCAAGTTATATTCTGCTGAAGCATTGACCCTTTCATTGCGACCCGTAAGGCGTCGAAACCTTCTGAATGAAAATTCAGTTCGTTTTAAGTCTTAGCCTGATCACAGCTACCAATAGGCTTTGACAGCATAAGAGTTAAGTATAAAAAAAGATCAAGGACCACCGAAAGCAAATCGCAAAGACATGTAGCACAGAAGACATCATGCAAATTAGTACATCATGACAACTGACTGAATATGAAAGTAGCTACTGGAGTAAGATCATTACCATTCACTACCATCATACGTTTCTCGCCAGAAACAAATGAACAAATCCACAAATTAAATACTGAGTAAAAAACAATGAAACAATAACGAAGATGCAGCTATAAATAACAATTTAGTCGATATAATGGACGACAGAGATATAATTATAAAAATTGCTTGACCATAATGATCAAGAATTTTTGACGGCGTGGGAGACGTTAAGAAGGGTGCAAAACTTAACTAGAAATACTTATATACGGCAAATTCCCTTTCTTATGAGACCGGTTTTCAGCGGGAGTTTTCAACCCTCTTCAGAAAAGTCATGAAACATGTCGATTCCTGCCTGATGGCGTGATAACATTCGTTTCGGTCAAAATATGCATCGTCTAACGTACTCACGAAATGGACTGGATTGACACTCAAGACGCAACAGAAAAGGGGTACCCGATCGACCGCTGCCTTGCCATCGGCGATTCAGCAGCCAGAGATCACGGCCAACTCTGGGTCAGCAAGCGAGAGGTCACGAGGGAAGAAACATTGCGAAATTTGTAAATAACTTCTGGACCGGTCCATAGTCATATTTCATATTACAACTGGCCACGAAATTGATTTCGCAGGAACAAGACCAATAACGATGGCACTGAACATCAATAAAATTGCCCTTTAAGAAGGTTAGCTGATTCATACCACGGATAATGTTATGGATCAGGACTGTGGACTTGAAATATCGTAAACATGGATTAACCTACAGGAAAGCCTGGCAAGGTCACAATCATTCCCAACAGGTGTAGAAGAACATATGGCCACTTCCTTACTTCCTGTCCAAGACGAGGAATTGCAGATGGCGTACGATTGAGGCCAAGCATTTTTTGACCGGAGTTAATGCTGATATACCATCCGACTGCTGACCTTTACGCATAAAAGTAGAAGAAGAACTGGATTCCAATACTTGGCTGAAAACTCGAACAGGAAACTGGCTTCATCAAACTAGGAATTAATTGCGTGTAAATATTTTAATTATCGGTTTCCATTTTTGCTCGTGTCTTGAGAAGTTTAAAATGAAATAATATTATGTGAATAGAATGAATCATGTTGCTTCTTTCGTAAATAATGTGAATGATTTTTCTGTTCAATGGCTTTTGGCCCAAGGCTATGGGATATTGAGATATCTTTAGTTCATATTGTCCACGTTTTGGAAATGCAATAACAGACTTCCTAAAGGCAGAAAAATGAATTGTTACAAACGTACAAACGATGCGCTTTCGCTTTTCAAAAGAGTTCATCAGCAATGTCCGTTTACTGTTTTCTGGATCGTTCTGGAAGAAACTGATCTGACAAGCGAACAAGGGGTGGTAATAGTTCGCGGTGAAAATGAGCTAACATTTTGGCTTTCATCCTGTCACTTCGGATTAACACGTCGCAGACGCGCTACCCCTTTGTTTCCAGTAGACTAAAGGCCCATTTAAGCAGACAACGACTCGATGGCATTTCAGCACCTGCGGTGCATGGATGAAAAACCGCATCACTTCGCACCGCCGAGCGAAAGCCTCTTTTGACACCTGCCGAAACGCCACTATCCGTGGGCATTGTATATAAAAGCGTCAACGCTGGTGTCACGCGTTTGCTAGAAAACACCTCTCTCTCTCGATAGCGAGGGAGAATGCCAACCTCCTCGCACTTCTCCGGTTTATACAGCGTGGTCGGGTCTTCCAACAGGACAAGTGACAGGTAAGAAATATCACAAATTGTGTGCGTCTGTGAAAGTTGCCATCGGTTTCGACGCGAAGCTTTTCGACGGTAAAATGCACTGTTCGGCTCGGTGAGATTTCCGACCGCGACGTCATTCATCGATCGCCTCAAAAACAACACGACGAGGTTGTCTGGTTGCTTCTCTGAGCGGCATAATCGTGCCATAATTTACGCGAACGAACTACAAACAGCCCGGCAGCAAATCGTCTAATTCTGTACGAAACGACGAGGAAGGTTTTTAAGACGGCGGACGCTTGGCAGACGGTCGGACTGCGGTGCATTCGCGGTTGTTACTGCTGGCTGAAAGAGGATATGCCGAGGGTGAAGACGACGATTCTGGTCGCGTGTCTGTGCTCGTTTGCCTGCGCGGAGCTGACCTGCAAGAACAACTACGGGGGACATGTGGATTGGTCGTTAGACGCGATTAAGCTTTTATGCGATTGGTACGTTTAGTCGCTTAAGGTTCATGGTGTACAACAACGCTGATGCCGACGAGCTCTACGCCGACTCAGAACTCGGGCCAAATTGGCTCAAACAGCCGTACAGTCCGGCGGCAGAAGCTTTCGTGCAAACTCTCAAGCAAAACATACCGGCACCGACGGTCATCATGTTCAACGACGTCCCGCCGAGGCAATTCGACAGCGACGCAACGCACAGCCCTCATGCCGGAAACGGACGAGGTTGGTCGATGGTAGTAAATCTGCCTTAATTTGTAAAATGAGCTTTGCTTGCAGCAGTCTTTAGTGATATGCTAAGCAACGTACGACTTTCATCCGCAATTTAGCATATAATTGTATTCCTTATATCCTAAGTTTCAGACCCTGAGTCACGGCTAATTTCTTCTTGGTTTTGAGGCCGTAATTTTTGATGGCAGTGAGCAAAAAAATACGCAATCGACATCGACTCAGAATACATCCATCTCCGTTATGATGTTTAACTGCTACATGAAGACTACAATCTGCTCTCATTGGTTCCGAATATGAACGTCTGAAATTTAGGCTGGATATCGAAATCTTATCAGATCTACCACAGTAGTGATAACAATACCTGCTCTTGATCAGACCCTTTGACAACGAATTGTGATAATCACAGATGATTTTGCATATCTTCATATTAATTCGCCATAAGCTGACGTCCATTTCAATATATAACGAACAGGGTCTTAAAGTACTGGTATTTTACCTGTCAAAGTTTCATCTCGGCGATCCTGTGGTTGAAACACAGGTCGAACTTGCTTAAACACCAACGAGTCGTGTTCATCCTTTTTGTCTTGAGGCTTTCTCAAGCAGATGCAAGGTATTTCTGTAAAGCCGGCGTAAGGAGGAAACTTTAATGAAATATTGCAGAAATAACTTATGAACAGGTTGCAACCCATTGAAGTCTTAGGAAATGTAGTATCTTATTTTAAAAAATACTCGACTGGATAAGTCAATGAGCATTATTTGGATTACTGAGCGTTTGTTGTTCTCGTCAAAGGTTGCAATTAGCTGGCGAAAGGGTCCTTTTTATCAGAAATGGTGGGATGTTTTTCCAACCGAATAGGAGGATTTTGTCCATCCTGTTAACTTCCGAGAAAACCGCAAACAAGTGCTGCAGTTGGACCGCAGGTACATGAAATACGCAAGGCAAACCAGTCAGATATTTTTATGTATATAAATTCAGTGACAAACCTGCCAACATGCAACAGACAATAATTTTGCACATCATATGTAACAACGTGAACTGACCATTGTTTTTGTTCATTCCGAAAGACCAATCCGCGCTGACCAACTCTCCACCAGTAGCTCGGTATTATGCATAGATTCTATGCTCGTTCTTCTGGGCATCAGCGAAGAAAATGCCCTTGAAGGCATGCTCATTCTACGCTTCGCGTTCGTCGTGTGAATTGTCTTTAGTGGTATATGCTTCAGGCCCTTATTTCGGAAAATAATCGTTGCCGACCCTTTGTACCCAGCCATCATTTAATCACCGGTAGTCCGACATGATAAATATATGTTGGAACTCCTATCAAATGGTCATAATGGCATTTAAATTGTAACCTCTCTAGTTTGAAAAGATTAAATGTTTCGCTTTCAGTTAGAAACGCGGAACAGCGATATCGCTGTAAATGAAGCGCATACATTAACTGAATTTGTAACAATTGGCAGTCAGACAATTTCAGCATTTTTCTTAAGTCTTAAGCATTACAGGCATCAGTTAATTACCAACTCCGCTTCGTACATGCTGGGTAATTATTAAAATCATGGAGAACGCATACAGAGGTAATAAATGATAAAACGAACAAGTGTAACTTGCGTAGCCAATTTGGTGAGAGAATGTAAGAATTGACAACGTAAGAGTAACAACTGACCGAGCTTCCTTATATCTTTATCACGGATTAGCTGGAAGATATTGAACTAGTACTAGCTTGCAGAACACGATCCTCTAAATTCACTGGTAGCGAGAATGTAATCACGTTGATTTCTTCAGACCGTCAAGAATGCAGTTTAACCATGTGGATTATATTTATTAAATATAAATTCCATATGTTGTCTCCAGTTGTACTTGATATCGAGCATGTTTTATTTAGGAGTCATCATAGCGGACGACAATAATGTCGTTCTCATTATGCACACCCTGCCTGGCTTTCCAGAGGAAATGACCATCTTATTTCCGAAGTCCTTCCAACATCAAAATTACTTCATTTTTTGCATTACTTTGAAAGCCGAAGATCTGAGAGAGTTGGGTATGACAGATAGCTTTCGACGTTATGCATAAAAATTGCAGTTTCGCATTTCAGCAAAAACGTTGCATTTTGGTCTTCCTACCGTCTATTTTAGCAAGTTGCCGGAAATTCTGAAGGGCGATCCTACGTTGGAGGCACTAATCAATCAAAAAGAAATAATCGCGACTCCATTTCAATACTTCCACGATTTTACAACTATTGGCGGAGTGACGATTAAATTGTTCGGCATGCTGGAGCAGAATCTGGCAAGTAAGAAAAATGTTCCATAAAACTAATATCTTGCACTTAAGATCATTCCTTGAATGGCTGCTGATCAAAACTGACTCTACAAATAATGCCTGCATATCAGGTTAACGGTAATCAGGCGTTAATTGCGCTAAAAAAAGAAGAAAGAAAGAAAGGAAAATTGGCAACTGCTGCAATATCTCTCTTGGTTATACCTTAATGATGGACCTTTTGTTACGTCCTTCGTTTGATACGACGCTGATCTCCATAAGAGTGCCATCGACTAGATATGTTATTTTTTAAATTGACGATCAACAGCAGCTATTTGGCAAGCATGAGTGTAGTTTTCTGTTTCCCTCCCACAGAATGGTATTTATTTATCAATTTCAGATTGAAGAAAGGCGAATAACTCCGACGGGGCCTCTAACCTTGAACCTTTGACTGAGCAACTCTGATATGATGCAACGCAATAAATTCATTGCTCAAGACAAAGTCTTTCCTCCGTCTACTCGAGCCGGGCAACACCGGAGTTCGAAGCCGACCTCTGAGACACTGTACCATGCCGCAGCACAGTGCACTGACCTGCACCGTGAGGTTTCGCGGAACCGACGCAAAAGAAGCAGAATGGCTACGAGATACGCCTTCTGTTTTGGCAGTATTACATTACTTCATTGTACAACGTGACCTATTAAAAGTGAACCGAACTTGAGAAAACTTCGTCATTCATTCATTACTGTAGGTAGATCGTTGACTTACTGGAACGTGGTGTGAAAGCTTGACTTACGCGTGAATCAACTTGCGAGTTTTCCGAGATACGAGTCGTCGTTCGGTCGATTTTTTGCTTCATGATACGAACCGAGATCTGAGTTACGAGTTACCAGCTAGCGAGTGAGCTTACGCCACCCGTCATCAGCGAGCGTTCAGCTCACGTGGTTATCTTGTCGTGCGAATATCTTTGTGGTATTGCTGTGCTTTGTTTTCGCATTTTGTTTACTTTAGAAAATTTCTTAGTTTTAACCATGGGTCCTAAGAATGTGAGTGACGAGATCAGTGCTGAGAAGAAGAAAGGGATGATGTCCTTGGATATACAGCACAAAATCATCGAAAAACATGAGCGAGATGTGTGTGTTGTCGACTTGGCAAGGCAGCAGGATCGTAGTACTTCTACTATAAATACGATTTTGAAACAGAAAGAGTCGATAAATTCTATAACGCCAGCCGGACCTCTACCTCTGTCCATGAAGAGATGGAGAAGTTAATGCTGGTGTGGTTGACGAAGAAGCAGCTCGCAAGAGATCCCGTGACCAAGAGCATGATCTGCTAGAAGGCATGAGTCATTTACTGGTATATGGCGCGTCAGACTCCGGGAACATCAACGAACGAGGCATCGGAAGAATCATTCAAAGCCAGTCGAGGATGCTTTTGGGGGGCTGGAACGGATTAATAGCATTTCACTTAATCTTAATGGGGAAATTTGATTTGATCTACGAGAAAATTGAGTTACGAGCTCTGTCACAGAACGAAATAAACTCGTAAGTCAAGGAATTACTGTAATTCTTAGTTATTACAAAAATTGTGTGCCACATGAATTCGATTCCATGTTTTCAGTATATCGCTAAAACCACAACTGTCTTCTTGCAGCTATGGCTGTCTCAGTTTTTACAGTCCTTTCGCATTACTTTGAGCAGCAATGAATGATTTTCAAGTCCATTCATGTAGTAGCGATACATGAGTTTTACTGAATTATTATGATAAATCTGACTCTCAGACCATGATCTTCTTGAAATTATGCTTTATGTTATGGCATGATAATATGATCATCAGCTTTTACAACTAATGTAGTAAAATACTATGATACTACGGTGAATATGTTTAGTACTTTTGTAATTGTGAAAGTTTCAGGGAAGATAAGGAGAGGATAGATAGATGTTTGAACGATTCATGATTCAGGGTACCAAATACAGCAGATGGTGCAACAGTTTCGTTACATAAACGGTGCATCATGAGGGCAAAGCATCAGAGTATTGATGACGTAGGCAGTAAACCGTTATACCATCTATATCTGGGGCCCTGAACCATGAATTGTTCAAACAACTCTCTATGCAACTATGGGCCCAGAATCAAAAACTTGAAATATTTAAGATAAGATAAAATTAAGCTGCCATCGAGAAAACAATGATGTATGTGGCACAGTGAAGGCATTATTCGAACTCATCTGAGGCATTCAATTACTTCAAGCAAGAGATTCGTTCATGAACGAAGCGATATACCCACCATTCTTATGTTTTCTGGGATTACACTTTGCGCTGATTATCACACAGGATAATCAGCTATCAGGTGGGTCAAGGCGAAGGCAGTTAGAAGGAGCGCTCACATCGGACAGTATGACCGTACATCTCGTCTGTTCTGGTATATCCATATGCTGTCCCCGTTATTCGCGAGGCTCTGACATGCTACGCGTTTCTCGGCTGGTTGCACCGACGTAGCTTGGAGTTAACTCCTGGCCAAGGGAATTCATGTTTTTAATACAATGACTGTATTTTCTCAGAATTTGAACCCGGCATCTCGGAAGTTCGAAGCGATCCCTTTGTCACTGTGTAACTTTTCCCACCCGCACACATTTTTGTCCTATCGAACAGTAAATGCCAAGATGATAAACAAGTAGTGTTACATAGGAGAACAATATATTCTTCCGGTACTATACTCTTAATGAATCCTACTGGATAATCAGTTCACAGTGTGGTTAGCATAGGCAAGAATAACCCACCCTCTCTACTGCGCTTCTATTAAGAAAACTCACTTATATTTTAGTGTACCATTTACTGTTCGGTCTGCTCAAATTATCAGTCCGCAACATAATGTTTATATTCATCTACATGCATATTTTCATCTTTTGTCTATATTTATCTTATGCGTTATACGATTCCAGTCAGGCGAGAAATTGAAGAAAATTTTTTAAGGTCTCCCATACGACGTGCTCGGCTTTATGATAATGGGAAACGTCACGGTCTATACTCCAAACCCAGGAAAAGACATCGACTATCTTCCGGTTTTCCTAAACTACCTTCAGATATACATACCTGTTGAAATGTACGTGCTCACGCATAATCCTGCAATGCCGCCTGCAACTGCCTTTGACAACGCCGAGAGAGCCCTGTGCATTTCATACATTAAGGTATATTTGCGTTGAAGCAGAATTTTTCAAGCTTCCATTTTACAGAAAACTTCAGTCAATGGCTTCTGTTATCCTGAAAGCGATAGATTGCCGAAAATGCTACCTTTATTACGCTCTGCAACGATGGATAAAATTAAATAACAATGGGTTTTAACTTATAGTGATAGTTTTTTAGGTCACTTAGAAAAATAAAGTTTTGCTGTGCTTCTTACCAGTCGAATTATGAAGACTACGTGAATGGCTTATTATAATGGCAAAATGCCGGTAGACTCTGCTGATGGAACGTGCAATAGATCTCGAACAGGAACAAGAATAACGCCTTATACTTGTGAATTATGAACAGCGAATTCTGCAATGTACGAAGAACGTGTACAAAACAGTTACTTCACAATCACTACACACTGCAACATATGGCGCTTTGCAGCATCGCGGTGTATCTCGTTTTAAGTATGCTGGAAGAAGGGTCATGGCTAGAAAAAGTGGAATGCTAGTAACCGTTCAAATGTCGGTCACTGTTACACTTTCATGATTGTGTTCTTTTGTAGCACAGATTTAATGAACTTGATGGTTCAGCGCTAATTTCTGTTTCTTGCCATCAGCCTTTGCATCTCCTCAAAAAAGAGTGAAAACTGGTTTTCTTCTGTCACTTTTACGGATTCACACAGTGTAGTCACCCCGTTTCGTTTTTTCTCTGGGCTAATGCTCCATTATATTTGAACACCTGCATTATGTAGGCGCATTTTGTTTGATCCACCAAAAACTTGTTCGTACACCAACAACCTACTTCGATCCGTTTCTACAGTAAATTATTTTGTCAGAGTTACTTGTCCCAGTAACTTACAAATATGTTTGGAATAACTGCAAGTGATGCGATCGACTTTTATCTATGTGAAGTATCATTAGATATTTGTTGCACGTCTCTTGCTGTGCTGCTGTGAGAATGAAAGAAAGTGGTGAATACCTTGACGGATGCGGTAGCATTCCTTAAATTATCAAACTTTGCCTGGTGAACCGGCAACGGAGGACAAAATCTGGCTTATGGGAGTCCGTGAGGAAACAGAAACGTGAAACAACTTTGTACCCGCTGCGATTCCGTGATATCCACGTAATCACTGAACAAACGATCAAACGACCTCACTGTGAAATGGTCGTAGAATCGATGCTTTGATGTTTCGTCATCAGGTCGAGGAGGCAGGCCCGTCAGACAGTACTTGTAACTTTCCTGATCCTGTGCCAGAGTCTGAGCTTCAGCACAAGACAACTGGAGTCTCGAACAGACTCCTTCCATGTATTTGCACCCGGTTAATCTTGGCCGTCCCATGGGCCTTCCGCCGGTCGGTTGTGCAAGAATTAGTTGCTTCGCCTTCCTTTCGGAAGGCATTCACAACATATTCCCAAACCATCGCAGCTGTGACTTCTCAAACTGGTTTTGGCGTGTGTAGCTGAAATCTTGTCATAATAATTAAGTTATTAAATCCAGTATCATAAGAGAAAGTGCTAATAATTAAGTTGGCTATTAATTATACAAGTTTTATCCATAATTTGTTTCTCCGTCTTTTTTCTAATCAAACTTCGCTGTTAGCGCCATCCGATAGAAAAGTGCCGCTTCTTCTGTGTACCTAAATCAGAAATGCAGTGTCGCAAAGCTGAAAAACGCAGTGGAATATGCATATGGCTTTATGGTATCCCAAAATTTGGAGTCAAACGACAAGAGTTTGCCTAAGTTATTGCCTAAGCTTTAACAGAAAAAATGGTGCTTACACGTATATATCGTTGCCAGCGTTGGATTAGCTGAACAACGTTGTCGTGGCATAAATATGGAAGAACCTGCAGCCGTGAAACCCTGTTTGTCATTTATTACTGGATACAGCAGTAACATCAGAAGTATAGAGTACGAACATCCCCTGACGCGCACCCATTGAAACGTCTAACTGCAGTCACATTCTACTGAGAAGATAGTATTCCGCTTTGCGGTCATGAGAATTTTTTCTACCGTCTTTATAATTAGGACGTGTCGCCTTGGAAGATAACTTATCCATGCATAATCTACTGATAAACTGCACTTGGTCATTCTGGTAAATTAAAAGAAACAACTTTAAAACTAAATATGCGACCTCAAAACGGATAAGCAGTTCTGCCAAAATATTTTACACATTAAATTGATAAATGCGACTTTAGAGGTAAGCAGTTCAGCAATAACAATTTTCGAA